>CM057818.1:11073750-11098750 GCA_030067965.1 Latrodectus elegans | reverse complement strand
ATTTTAAACAGAAGAGAAAATGGAGTTGACGCGAGAACATTTTTATGCTATGATTTTCTACTATTTTAAAACTGGATTAAATCAAGAAGAATGCGTTCAACGGTTGCAATTAGCAATTGGGGATGAATCTCCAGCTCGTGCTACTGTATTCAGATGGTTTAGAGAATTTAGAAGAGGTCGCAATTTTCTTCAGCATGAAGAACACACAGGAAGGCCGGCGTCGGCAGTAATCCCGGATAATATGTTTGCCATACGAAAAATGTTAATGGATGATAATCGCTGTACCTAACCAATGATACAGAAGGAACTTAACATTGGATCTGTAACAATACACAAAATCATTCATGTAGAATTACATATGAAAAAAATTGTTTGCCGTTGGGTTCCCCGTAATCTAACTGAACACCAAAAAGAGCAGCGTGTCAGAATCAGTAAAGAAACTCTTAAATTGCTAAATGATGGTGGCTACGGCATCATTTCTAAAATTGTAACAGGTGAGGAAATGTACATACCGTTTTTTGACGTTCCAACACTCCAAGAAAGCAAAGTATAGGTCTTTGAATACGATCCACATATAGCCGGATTAAGAGTTGAGTTTCTCAAATAAAAACACATTAAAGTGTTCGAACTTCCGTCGTATTTACCTGATCTAGATATGTGCGACTTTTGGTTATTCTGTAATCTAAAAAAGAATTTACGTGGACTTCGTTTTCATTCAGAAGAAGAGATTGATGCCTTTTTTCATCTATTCCAAGATGTTATAAATGCCTTTTTTCATCTATTCCAAGAAATGAAAGGCTTGAGGCATTTTATTTGTGTGAAAAATTCGTCTACAAAAGTGCATTGATGCTGGAGGAGACTACTTTGAACACACCTAATTTTTTTTTTCCAATGGCAGATTGTAGACAGTTACAACTGCAACAGAGTCTATTAATCTATTGTTCCTTGATACCCAAGGAACCGGCCAGAAACAGTGACATTTTAGCCTCCGAGGCGTTGCCCAGGGTGCACCGCAGGGGTTGAGCCACCATCGCACCCTCACACATTCCTAGGCACGCAGTTATAGGGTAGGCATCATTCATACTTCATTCACACACACAGGAAAAGAACAAAGACACTATATAGAGAGAGAAAGTACATCCACGCCTGATTCGGGATTCGAACCCAGGACCTTCCTATAGTCAGGCACGCTGACCACTAGACAAGTTGGCCGGCACACCTAAAATGTAAAATGTTTTAAGTATAACTTTACAAACCTATTTTTATCTCAAAAGTTTCAGAGTGACCCTCATTGTATATATATATATATATATATATATATATATATATATATATATATATATATATATATATATATATATATATATATATATATATATATATATATATATATATATATATATATATATAGAGAGAGAGAGAGAGAGAGAGTAAGATTAGTAGGAGTATCATAAGCGAAAAAATTTAAAGATAAAAGAATAGATATAAATTGAAAAGTACAAGAATAGATTAAAACACTTATATTTAGCAATACTTTCAGCTCAAAAGTAGCTAAAATAGAATTGCTAAAGAATAATTAATAGTATATTTTTATAAAATTAATAATCAAATACTAGATAAATATATATATATATATTATTATATCTATATATATTATTCTCTATCTATAATATTTGATTATTTATTTTTTACATTGTTCGTCACATATTTATTTGCATATCATTTTACATATTTATTTTCTTACATATTTCGTCATAGAGTAGAGTAAAAAATTGCAAACCAGTAAATATTTGTGTAAGCGTGTAATAAACCATATTTTTATGAATTATTCAATTCTTTGAATGTGTCTTCCTTTAATGTTTTTTTTTAAAGCAAGGAAGGAATACATAATTTTTCTTTTCTTCATATTTCTATATATAAAAACAAAAGAAAATATATATATATTCATGATTTCTACTCTCGGTTATATTTTGCGAGTAAATAGTTCCATATGATGTGAACAAAAACCAAAAATGCAGATCTTTTAGTCATTCCTTGAATTGTCACGGGTAAGCCACAAAAAATATTTGCTTTTATTGTGATTTATGTTTTCCCAACATACATATACAATTTACCACTTTTGTCAGTTTTTTCCTTAAAAATGAAATTAAAATGTTCTCCAGTGAACAAAAAAGAGCAAAATGAAAATATATATCAACATTGAAAAAGAAGAAAATAAAAGCTAAGTACTTTTGAGAAAAAGATAACAAATTTTTTTTTCTTATCTGGAAATAAATTTTTTAAAGTGTTTTTTCCAATGGAATTCTCAGATGTCGAATATGAATAAAGTTAATCTACAAATAATAATTTTTACTTACAATAACTTTATCAGTCTCAAAAATATATATAAAAAAATTATTAACCTCTTTAAATAAAAAAGAAATCTAAATTTGTCTTTGTTTAGCCTTTATTCAGATTAGCCAAATTTCCTATAAAGTGCAATGTTAATCTCGTTCGTAAATATTTATTTAAATCTAATTAAGCACTCTTTATTTTTAATTGAATCGAATTTATTTAATTTAGCTGATTATTATTAATTAAAATATTATTATACTAGCGTATTTGTAATTTTTTTTTAAATTGCAATTTGTAACCTATTACATAATTTATACATAAATTACAGAAAATTTAATAGGGTATATAGTGCAATATTTTATTATAAATACTTAAACAACAGTTTAACTATTAATTTCAAGATTTTAATACTAACTTTGTTATTTAGTTTTAAAAAATCAAAACAATTGCTTAGTAAGTTTTATGATAAAATTTATGTTTTTTTGCACCTGTGTGACGAACCCTATGCCACAACAAGGCCAGAAACTGCTGCTCACCCAGCGGGCACTAGTGAACCAAGTCACGAGTCCCACTTTTTTAGAAGTATCCTTCATTCAGAAGTTAAAAAAGTATTTTTAGAAATTCTTTTTTATGTATTTTTCAAAATAATTTAAAAATTAGTTATATTTTTACATATATTAATATCAGAAGTTTATCTTTAAGGGATCAGGATTTTATTATTAGTGCATACACACAAAATCCAGTTATGCATGTAAAACACATCATCCTTAATAGTGATAAAGTCAATTTTTAATAATTTCAAATTAATGAAAATTTAGTACATTATTCAAAATCTATTAAAATTAAATGTCCTGAAGGAGTTAAAAAATTGTTATCTTTCACTTATATGTGTGATATTCAATTTAAATTTCCTTTACTTATGTGTTGACAATATCATTTTGTATTATTTTTAATTCTATTTTCTTTTTAAGTGTATTTTAAGTTTATATATTTCCAACAATTGTATTTTTTATTTTCTTGATTTAGAGATGATCATTTTGATTACTATTTAATTAATTTTAAAATAATTTCATTAAAATTTTCAAAATAAATATAAGATTATTTTTTATTTTAATTTAAAAAATGAAATGAATATTTTTTCCAGAATGAAATGCAAGATAATAAAATTAGATGAGATTATAATCAGAGTTCAAAATATTGATAAATAATAATGTTAGTTACACGAGATACTATTCAATCACTTTCAGAAGAATATTAAGAATTTCACAGCAGATTTCACAAGAAAATTTAAGGAATTTCTAAGTATTTTTAATATAAATAAATAATAATTGTGTTCTTTAAAAATCATCATGAATAAGCTTTAAATTTAATATATTTATAAAATTAATAAAATTTTGAAAAATAATATAAATTACTACTTTTTTTGGTATTACGTATAGTGAAAAATTGAGTGACAAATCATAATTACAAAAGTTATTTCTAAAAAAATAATTAAGCATTTGAAAAATCTGAATTCTGAAAAAATGTAAATATATCTCTCTTGCAATGCAAGCATGTGTATGAAATTTATTTAAAACTCTTTAAATATTAACAATTATTTTTTATTAATTTGTCAAACCTTTAAAAAACATTTAATATAAAAATCAAAGCAGTTTTACTTGATAATAGTTTCAATATCAAAGTATTTATATGAGTTTGTTTGAAATAATGTTTCTTCTGAAGAGAAAATCTTTAAAGGGTATTTGAAATATTGAAGATATTTTTCTGAAATTTCTTAATTTCAAATTTAATATTTCTAAAAAATTAGCTAGTAGCAAATATTGCGTGATTCTCAGATATATTCACTTTAATAATATGTATAAAAAAGCAAAGTTTTCGTAAATGTTTATAAAAAATATTTTATGTTGTGTTTTTATATCAAATTACACATTACCTTATCTTTTATATCGCCTCTATTTCATTAATCAGTCTTGTAAGTAATTGGAGTGACTTATTAGTAGTGATTTTCATCTCCCGCATGAAAACGTAGTATATGTGCTTCAAACGGGTTTGGCTGTTTTAAAGGATTTTGTTATTATTTTGATATTCTATATGATTTTGTCATTTTGTTTTTCAATTTTTGAGTAGAAATCTCGGCATACGGATAATTTAGTAATTATTTTGTTATGAAAATGACAAATTTCATTATTCACTGCTCTGTAAAATACATAAAAATTACCCATAATTGATACATTAAATTTTCAGTACATATACATAATATTAATCTGACATGAACCGATTTAATTTATTGGTTAATATGTCTAGAAAAATGTTAATTATATAACGCCAGTTTAAGATAGCTTAAAGTGATCAGATGAAGATGAATTACTCTAGAAATAAAAGTTTTATTTTCAGTCTAGATCATTTAAAGACATTTGGTTTCAGATAATTAAAACCCAATACATTCATAAATTCATAGTCATAAATTCCATCCAAAACTAATTACATCATCCCCAACTCAACAAAACCAAATTTTGCTATGAAATTCAAATGTATAATTTCTTAACTTTGAATTAAATATTTGATGCATGATTTCTAAGTAAAAGTAAATTCTATATGTATTTATAACTATACAAATTAGATGTATGTTTGTAATTACCCTTTTCTGATTTATTAATCAGATAATAATATTTCATTCTTTTTGCAATTAGTCCTTATCATTGAAACATATTTAAAATTATTAATTCATGTAATATTTCTTAGGTTATTTCTCATTTTTTAATCACATCTAAAGTCCTTCCTTCTCTCATGTAATTAAAAATACATTTATGAAGAATTTGGTATATGTATAGTATGCATAAACTTTTTCAGAATTTCATTAATCAACCGTAGAATTTACTTCCCGATGGTGTTCCTGCCTTGTCAGTGTGGAGAGGCTTGCGTACACCAATGACCCAGAGGGCTAAACTGGCATTAGCTTGCCACTGGTAAAGTCTCTCAAGTCGGACATGTCGAAGGGTAGGTAGGTGCCTGACAATAAAGTACCCCAACCCGAGCCAAGACAGACTTCTATCTTTATGGCCCTCGGAGCCCCAGATCAACAGAAGCTGCATCTCACCTCCTCCTTATGACTTCGTTGATTGTATTTCAAAGGTTGGAAAATCTTCGTGGTCTGCTCTAAATGTAAAACTGAGCAGGCTTCTCCTAATCACATCCTGGACTGTTTGGGACTTTTCAGAGAGGATATATATTCCTCCCCCTTCTGGTTCTCGATCTCCTTAGGGTAAAAGGTCTGATGGACATTGTCTGATTTCAAAAGACGTTTGGAGGATAAGTCACAATTACAACAACGTATTTTACTATGTCAGCATAAATATTATAATAACACATTAAAGTAAAGGTATTGTTCAAAGTGTATATGCTTTTTAAATCCTTAAAGTTTCTTATAAAATAAATGCTTTGTCAGTTCTCCAAATTTTGGAAAATTCTAGTAAATTACAAAAATTTTAAATTATTTGGAAGAAACTTCTATTTTTTAGACAAATATTAAAGAGAAAAATTTAAATTTTTGTCAATTTTATAATTTTTTTCAATTTATATAAACTTTATATTAATTTGATTCTCTAGTGAGTTGACAAATTTTGTTTGAAGAGTATCTTTTATGTGTGTTGTAGAAGTATTTTTGAAAACAAATTGCATTAAGTTTAAAATTATACAATTACTATCTTAGCTTTTTACAAATTTAAATGTAACATATCTTTCTTAAAAAATTTTAAAGCACAGTTTCACACACATTTATAACTTTTTGTGTCACTATTATTGCTGTCGTTGACCAATATAATGTACTTCAAATAAACGTCTCATATGTTTATCATTCTATTTCTTTCTTAAAGGTAGAGAATATTCTTAGTCACTTACGAAAATATCTTAAAATAAATAAAAAAAATTATTATCACAGCAGATAAATACCTAAACATGCTGAGTAAAACAAGAAACATATGAAAAAACATTTTTGTGAATTTTTGTTAAATAAATTGCTTGTGAAATGCAAAGGCATTTTCATGTTGATTCAAGACTAATTGAAACATTATCTAATTAAGATCAAATTTTTCCTCAATCAATATAAATAACTTGCGTTTTATAAAGAGTTTCTTACATATTAAACATGTGATTCGATATTTAATTAACATGCGCTTCTTTGGTTATCGTTATTAATTAACAATTAGAAACACAGATTATCAATCCTTTGCACAGCTTGTAATTAAATATCATTATACATAAATTATAAAAATAATTTGGATGAAGAACATTTTATTTTGGTAAATATATAATGCCCTTAAATATTAATACATTTTCTCTTCAATTTAGATTGTGCTAAATTGCTGTACATTTATATGTATTAACTTAGTTTATTTTGGTTATATACTTAAAACTATTTTGTTAAGAACATAAATTAAGATCATAAAGTAAAAATGACATTGTTACTTCTAATCTAAATATAACAACTATTATTCTCCAAAATGTGAATAACATTCAAATACAACATCGTACGGTTTATGTGCTATAGGTTAACAATATTAGTTATTATGATTCAGAAGTAATGAAATCAAATAATTTAAAATCCTAAAGACTTTTATGCAAAACGAAAATATTTTTCATAAAGAGATTCAAACAAATTGAATCTCTAATTTTCAAATATGGAAGCTTGAATTCACATAAATAAATACAGATGTTAAATTTGCACAAGTAAATTCATTTTTAATATTCAAGGCGAGTTTTAAATTAAAAATAAATTCATTCCTAAATAAAAATTATTTTAATAAAATTAGATTTTTTCATAATGGCTTTAAAAGAGATTTTTATTCTGAAAAGTGTAATGTTTTTCTATAAAGATATTAAAGAAACATTATTTATTTTACTTTCCTAAAAATACTTCAAGAGAAAAATATAATTAAATTTTAATGATTGAAATGATTAATTTAAATTGTTACAATTTCTCCATTTAGCATATTTATGTTTGCTTTAAAAAATAAAATAAGGAGTTTTAAAGCTTTCCAAATTAACACATGTTCTTTTATTTTCCTTACGTACTTTGATATTTAAACTAAACTGAAGGGCTTACTCATTGTAGTATTTCCATCTTATACTTAATGAATGTAAAATGTTTAATTTCTTAAAAGTTGCATTTAAGATGAATACAAGTAATTTATCTCACTTTGTAATATAATATAATTAGAATAATTTATTTTTTGTCTTTCATGTTTAAATTTTAAATATAATAAGCTTTTCATCTTCTTTTTTGTGAAATGTTTTTTTAATTTTTGTTTTCTACTTAAATTTTACATTTTCCATAAACGTAACATTTTTTCTTCATTTAGTTATTCTATTCATTTTATATATTTTTTAATTAATGTCATGTTATTTTTTGTATATGCATATACGTATGTTCTTTACTTTCAAATGCTACTTTTAAAGTTAAAATTCAAGATGTTGAAGAGATGGTTGAAAAATAAATTTAGGTATACCTATATAGGTATCACTATTTTGAGCGGTTGTAGATGAAACAATTTTTATGAACTAAGTGTTCTGGTTTTTAAAATAGTATGATTGTAGAAAATTATATATTTAAATTTTAACACAAAATATTGCAATGTTTAAATTAACATTCTATATAATAGCTTTTAATATAAGAAAATAGGCATTTTACCTATCTGATATTTTGTATTATTTGAAAAATTTATAGAAGCTAAAATATACCTCAATAGCATTTAATTAAAAGGAGTTCTGTTTCAATTATAATTAAATGAGAGTTAAAAATATATCTTAGTAATTTTATTAAAATTCATCAATTCATTATCAATGTTTTCTTTCGTTCATAAAAGTTTAAATGTATTAAATGTGATGAAATAAAAAATCATTTATTTTTAATTTGAAAATTGTCTGTTAAATGTAAAAAAATTCACTTAAAACATAAAAAATTGAATAATATAAATAAATATTTTTCTTGATAAAGTAAGTTACTATTTTAATTTAAAATATTGTGATACAAAAACCAATATTTGAATTTTTATTTTGATTACTTGCTTAACTTTAAGTATTCAGGGAAGTACATTACGTTAATTTATCATATGTGTTATAGATCAACTCAATTAAAATATGATTTGCATAAATAAACTGTATATTAACTATACTGATTTCACACTTTTTATGCATACTTGAAATTGAAATATTTTTCAAAATTCAAAAACAAATTCAAAAATATCTTATATAGTATATAGTGTAAAATAAGTCCAAGTAATAGCATTCTCTTCAGTGTTCTTATATGCTAATTAAATATATGAAATAATTATTTTTATCTAAGAAACAGCTGTAGTGTATTAAAAAATTTTTATCATGTGAACTTTTAATTTTTTTAATTTCCATCCAATCTTCAGTCGGGAAGAATCAAGCTGGAAATTCATGCTATTCAATTTCAAAGTTATTTTAAATTTATTTGTAAACAACACAAAAATGTATAAAAGAATATTGCTGAAAAGAAGCTTAAATACTTCTTCAAGTAAAATGTTTAGTATTAAAATATCGGAAAACATATATTAATAAGTAATATTATTTATTTTTAGTAAAAATTCACGAAAACTTTTTTCTTCCATGAAATGTGTTACAGCCAGCTCCACAAATCTGATTGATATTTTTCTCACTACCTTACAATTTTAATTTAAAAAAATGAAAAAAAATCAAAAAGTGGCATTTTACGCAAATAGAAAGTATAAAAAAAATTTTCAATTCGAAAGCAAACGAAATAGTAGGTTTTTACGTAACGATTATTGCCTCTTATTCCAAATTCATTTTGTTCCTTAGCCATATTTAGTCATTTTAAAGCTCTAAACAACCTGATAATATTAGAACTATTAATAATTTCTTGCCACAGCAAAATCCTACAAATGAAAGAAGTTAGTATTTTAGAGTTTTAGAATATATATTAACTTAATTTATTTAGTGAATAATTTATTTGACGTGGGGTAAATTTATAAGAGAATTTGCATCAGAAAAATAAATTTTGAAATTAATTACAAATACAAGCACAAAGTTTTAGTAAGTTTAAATTTTAAATCACAAAAGCCCTTCGAATGACTATACTTTTTTATATTTTACTTTCTGCCGGAAGAAAAAGCGAAGATATATCGTTTCAGAAAGTCTGAAAAATACTTAAGTGGCTATTTTTTCCTGAAAATTAATTAAAAATCTAAATATTATCTCCTATATTTAAAAAATCAATTGAATTTAACTTAGAAATATGGGAAATTTCTATTTTTATAAAGTTATTATCAATTATACGTGAAATGTTTTTAATTTACCTTTATAATAATACTTATAAGAAAAGTAACATCCAAGTTTTATTTGATAGCCGATAAAAATTATAAATTTTGCTCCCTTAACAACCAAAAATATTTTAGTTTCTAATTTTAAGCCTAAAAGTTTTTTGGATGTGTTTAGCAATTACTGAATCTATTATGATTATACAAATCCAAATATTATAAGCAAATTTCCTCGCAAATGTAGATAAATATTATATTTAAATTATTTCCAATTTTTTTTAATCATTTCTAAGTCATAAAATAAAATTCACTATTTCCAGTATTTTGTTGAAAATTGTATTATTCCACTTACATAAACAAATATTTTAATGAAAGATTTCTCAAATTTTTAATCATTTCTAAATCATAAAATGAAATTCTCTGTTTCTAGTATTTTGTCAAAAAATGTATTATTCCACTTACATAAACAAATATTTTAATTAATGATTTCTTAAATTTGAATAAAGATAAACAATTCAAATTTTCCTGTTTTTAATCGTATATTTTGTTCTGAAGTGCTTTCCCATTTATGTTTTTCGTAAAATATCATGTATAACTTTGATATTCCATACCTAAACACGTGTAACTATTTTAATCGTGATTGTTTTTACTATACAATTTCATATAAGCAGTTTTGAGTTAATGAATAAAATACAATAATATTAATGACAAAAGGTTCCAGCTTTTAATCAGTACGCATCAAATTATTTTCGATGCTATGAAGATCACTAGAATGTTTTCACCTAAAATTAATTTTCAAGGAAATTAACCAAATTGTTCATATTTAAAATGTTTTGGGAATAAATATAAAGATGAATAGTAACAAGTAGTGATAAATATTAAAATAAATAAAAAATATAAATATGAAACATGATTAACTATATGTTAGTTTTAGTAAGGTTTTACATTAAATGTGGGTGTTAACACTCTTGAATGTTACAAACACACGTATATGTCTTTCAAAACGTTCACTTGTTAAATCAATATTATATCCATTAGATATACATGACCCACTTGATACTGTTAACATGGGCATTCCATGGATTAACAAAGCATTCCATGGATTGAAGAAATGTTAAACATGGGCATTTCTTCAATCCATGGAATGCTTTTGCTATACTTGATAATATAAATGATATCTACTATACTTGTTATCACAAATTGTGTAATACTTTAGCCATCGAATATCGTGAGCCAACGAATAGCTATGTCTTTAGTTCTAAGATTCATGAGATTGAATCACTTAGGTTTTATATGTTTTGGTGATTAAATTATTTCAATTTGTGAATCACGACTGTACGTATACAAAATAGAGTGTTCAAAGTGACAAACAAAATCAATGTTAAATAAATACTTAAAAATTAGCTTTAAATTACATTCTTATAACATGAAAATAAATATTAAAAATCAGAATTTAACGTAATTTTTAAAGTTTTTATAGAAATGTAACTTTTCTGTTTCACAGTGAAAGTAGAACAAATTACAAAGAAAAGTATTTGTTTGTAAGTCACTTTAAGTCTCTCAGATTTCCTTTTAAAAATTTTTTTCAGTAAATGTAAATTAAGGATTGATATATAATCAGAACGTATTTGTTAGTAAAACAGAAGAATCTTTAATTTAAGGAACAATATTGTTTCAGTAAAAGGCTTATTTGGTAACAATATTATCTGTATTAATTAAAAGTTTGAATAGCTTACCCTTTCATTTAACGATGCTAAATAATGGCCTGAATAGGTTTTCAGGTACATTAAAATTAATAAATAAATAATCGAGAGAATTTATCTTATGTATATTTAAATACGTACACATAAATTACTTTTTGCATAATAAAACTGTTCTAACCAAAAACCACCCTAACAAAAATTCTGCATTAAGTGAACTTATAAAAAAATTGATAAAATATATTTAAAAAAAAATTTGAAAATTATTTTTGTAGAAGTAATGCTATATAATTTCAGTACATTTTACATACTTATATTTCTTGTTAAGAATTAAAAATGAAAAAGATTTTAAGCATTTATTAGACATAGTTAATAACTTTTTATTTAATATATTAAAATGATGTCATATGTATATATATGGTAAGAGGCGGACAAATAGATGGATATTTTCAGGAAATATAATTCTTATTTCATTTTAAATTAATAACATAAAAAGAGACAAATTTTTAGTAAATGAAATGTAACACATTAGAACATTTAAAATAATCAAATGGAAATTATCATGGTATTTGTTGATATACCTAATTTTTTGTCATAACACATTTAATTAAAATTTGATCGTTGGTATTACCATTGATAACAAAAGTAATCTTTACATAAATTAATGAAGAAAATTGACTTGTTTTTCAGAAAAAAAAACTAGAGATTTGCAACATTTCGTGTAAATTAGCAAAACGTATCAATTTTTATTTGATTAATTAACTTAAAAACTTATTAGATTATTATAATTCCAATTATTACTATACAGTAAATAACCAGAATTTTATCCAAATGTGAAAAACATGAATTAACTTTTTTGTAAATTTTATTAGATAAATATTTCGTTTATCAAATTATAATATGATAGACCCCATTTATAACAATTTTTAAAAATTTAATATTGGCTAATAAAAGCATATGTTACAAATTTTGTTAAATAATGTAATATTGACTAGGGATAGCAAAAAAAGAATAATTTCGAAATTTTGTGTAAAGATTTTTTAAGTGTTTTGATTACAATTCAATTTATTCAGGAATAGATTTGTAGATCGTAGGATGTTTTTTGTCACAAACTACAAATAATTAATTGAATTCTATTTGAATTTCCAATGCTTATTTTATAATAAATATCAATCATTACACATTACAATGTGAAAATATATTTTAGTAAATTACAAACTATATGGTATTAAAATAATTCTCAATTAAAAAATGTTTAAAATACGTAAGTAATATATTTTTATGTAACAAATCAGTTTGAATAGAGTGATTAAAAATGTTTACAAATTTTAAAAAATTGAATACGTGTAAAAATTTATGAACAGTAAAAATATTCATTGGAAAAATCTTACGAATATTTTAATCTTATCTTCTTTAACAATTTAAATTTTTTTATGATACTTGAATAACTATATTTGAAATAACATGCCAAAGTAAAATGTAATTTTTAGTTAATAAACAATACTTAATTGTTTATTAGATTTCATGAATTCAAGAAAGTATACTGAAAACATCACATAATGAGAAAAATATCATTTACAGGATTTTCTGTTTAATCATTCCATCGACCACTTTTTGTCCCCATGCAATGGCAAATGCGATTTCTGAAGTTTTTGATTTTTAACACATATTGGTATATTTTTATTCTTTTCTCTTCAATTGGAGATATTTATTGATTTCGTAAATAAAATTTTATTTGTTATACTTGTGCATTTAATTGATTAATATTATAGAATTATAAGTAATATTGAATTTTAAATGTATACGAATACTGTTTATTTCTTTGATTCAATGGATCAATTCATTAGAAAATTTTAGAAAATCTGTTAAGTAAATATTTTAAACGATAAATACAAAAATACGAGGATATTTTTTCATTTAACTTGATATAATAACAATTGTAAAAGTTTATTTTAATCTTAATTTAAAAAATAATGTTAACATTATCGGTTTAACAATGAAATATTTAAGATGGTTACTATAAATAAATTCAGTATAATAGATAAAAAAATATATATTTCCATATAAAGATTCAAGTCTAAATTATTTTCCTTGGTACAGAAAATTGAATTATTCTATTAAGATAAAAGTTTGACTATATATTTTAAAATATTTTCCATTTATAAGCTGTTAGTTGCTAAATTACTGAGCAAAACTTGTATTTATGTTTGTCTCATATTGATAATTTTCACAATATTAAGGGAAAGATGAACACTACAAATTACTTTTCTATGAAGAATATTATTAGCAGCATATCAAAGCTCTTTAATAAATTATTTAGTTTCATTCACTTGAGTGAATGCTAAAAAAAAGAATATTGTGTAAGTGATTTTGATTAAGTAAAATATAAAATTTTAATTTATGTGGGTACAAATAAAATATTTTCAAGGTGAAGAAGCTTTCCTTATTCTTAATATAAAATTAAAATTTTTGCCTTTTGAATGATCGTCAAATATTTTTTATTAAATTAAGTTTTAAAAATGTAAATAAAAAAATAAAAAATCATGTTATTAAAATACCAAAATCTTAAGTATGATTGATCTAAACGAATTGAACGAATTTCCAGTAGAAATAAGGTTATAATGTTAACATTAAATGTGACTTACGATAGATGTACTTGGTTTGTATGTTTTTTGGGCAAAAATGTCATATAGTCCAGGGATATAAGCTTTGAACTGTTTGGCGATGAAAAAATGCTATTAAGATGACGTATTGTGACTTTCACAATGACGTAAATTCTTAATTCCCAAAATAGAATTTTTTTTTAAAACTTATTATAGACAAATTTTTATGATGTATTCAAAGATCAGGGTTGCAAGAAACATGGGAATATTCACCCAAAAAATCCCCGAAATTAGAATTTAGTATCCTTGGATGATACGGCACCAGTTCCGTTTCCTGCACATGAATTTAATATTGAGGAGTTTTCAGTGGGAGTATCAAAAGTCTTGGTGTCTCTATAATAAAATTATAAATATTATGGAAAATAATTATATTCGTAAAGATTTATTTGTTTTACCAATAAGATTATAAATTTAAATAATTATGTTTTCCGATAAAAGTTTAAAGGGAAGTAAAAAAATAATCTAATAAAAGTATTTGCAACAATTGTTTTACGTAAACCTTCTGAGTAATGTTGTTAAGATAATGAATTAAAACGAAATTAGTTAAAACATATTTTTTCACACAATTATTTAAATTCACAAAATATTTCATCCACATTCGGTTTGCCTCAGTAAATTTATCTGAAGCATAACAAATGCAGCACTTCTACTTTTAAAGAAATTCCTATAAAAAACAAAGGAAAAAGTCTTCAGTAAGAGAACAAGAAGTTTTTTATACCTATCAAAAATGGTTGTTGATAAGCATACATTCTTAATCCACTAAACTTCAGAGATAATACTGAAAATTAAAGAAATAGAATATTACTTATGAAAAGGCTTTAAAATTTATTTTGGTCAGTGAAATAAAATATGAAAAGAAGCGTTCATCTCATTTTATATGTTTTAATATAACTCATTATGAGTCTCAAAGCATTTGTCATCTAAGTAAAGTTCTACATTTATGATCAGAAATTAAATCTTCAAAAGAAATAAAATCAATATATTTCGCAAATTATAATAACTATTACTGTGAAAAATATCTTAATTATTTTTCATGGATATGCAGTATTTAGATGTAAATATTCTAGGGAAATTCTATGCCTGCCTTAAAATTCCTTACTTATTCAGAATAATTTCAATGCTGTAATATAAAGAACGAGTAATGAACTATATTTTATCAAAATTTGAACTCTAATATATTTTTGAAGTATAAATGACAGATAATGAATTCACTTTTCAGTTTGTTTTCATTGATGTATATTTTTATTATGTAATAAATATTTAATACTTCTGAAACTGACCAATATTTTAAAGATATGTAATGAAATATACATTAAATATATATATATTCTGAATTAAAAGTAAAAATAAATATATTTTCCATAAAAATAATTAAAATAAACAAATATTCCACAATTTTATTTCGAAATTATATTTTATCCATTTATTTTATTATATATATTTATTTACAATAGTTACCTATCAATTCTTAAAGTTAAAATACTTACATATACTTCATTACTTTCTGATATTTTTAACTGACTTTATTTGTTTTCAAATTATATTTAAAGTTAAATATTAAACTAAAATAATTTAGAAAAAATATTTTAACTGCATCAATTCTTTGTCAATAAATGATTCGTACAACTATAAGATTGTGTAAATCATGTATCTAAACATATTTCTTAAACATTATTGCAAAAGAAATATGATGACTCTATAATGAATAATATTCTCAATCTAAAAAGAAAAAAAAAACTTCTAATTTTTTATCATTTTGAAAAAATAAATATATATATATATATATATATATATATATATATATATATATATATATATATATATATTTTAATGTTATTGGTATCATATATCGTATCCAATATATTTATTTCCTTTTAAAATTAAAGTAATTTTGAAAATAAGTTTAATTATATTTAAGTAGTTTATTTTTATCCATGTATTTATTAGGTATATGTGAAATATCCTAGCTAAAAGATCTACAAGAAAGATATGTCAATTTCTTATAGATTTTTCTTACTTTTCCTCTTTTATATATATATATATATATATATATATATATATATATATATATATATATATATATATATATATATATATATATATATATATATATATATATATATATATATATATATATATATATATATATATATATATATATACATTTATATATATAGATAGAAACATTACTGTATTAATTGCAAGTGATAACTTAAAATATAATATTGCAGAATTTTGTTAAATTAAAGCATAGATATTTTAAGTATAATTTTTGTAAATGCATGCTTCTACCAAGAAAAAAATTTATCTTAATTTCTCTCAAGACGATAATTTCCCGACCTTTTTATTTGTAAAATATTACCAAGTTCATGATGATTCATCTTCATTTCTCTTTAAGGAAAGAAAACTTGGAATTTGAGCATAAGGTAAGATGTTAGTACACAAACAGAAAAAAAAATCGGTAGTTTTATTGCTGCAGGTTTATTTTTGCAAAATCCCAATTGTACTCTTAAATATTTGGTAAGTACTTAAACTACTGGGCTACACTTTGTTTGCTAAAATATGAGAAGGGAAGTACATTTATTTTCGGATGAGACTTAAAGGAAAATTATTTCAAATACATTAGATTTCGAATTTGTTGCAAAATAAAAATGCAGTTTCTACAAAAATCGAAACGAAACTGTAATTTTTATGAAAAGTAAAATGTTACAGTTTATTTCGCAACAGCATGACATATGTCAAACAAAAAATAACTCTAATAATGTGAGAGAATTTTCACATTAACGTCATGTTTGTTCTCATAATTATTTTGAATATGCATAAGCTATTATCATGAAGAATCATTTAAATATGTGTGTAAAAAGTAATAGATTTGATAATCGACATTCATAAGATGATCGTAATTTAAAAAGTTTTTTCCAACAACGAGCACTTGGATACGAAATTCTTTTCCACAACAAGGCCAGAAACAGCGATTTATTTGCAGCGCCATATCATCACAAACCCGTTTATAGGGTGAGCCACTTTCATCCATCATCGCAGAGGAAAAGACAGAGAAACACAGAGAGAAAAGCGAAAGTAGTAACATCCATGCCCGAAACTGGATTCGAACCCAGGATCCACAACTCAGGAATCGGAAACGCTAACCACTAAGTTATCGATCTTCTAGTTTAATAAAATGTAAGTTAAAAAAATATTTTATCAAAATAACCTAATGAAAGAATACTTTCTGATTTTGTCACTTAAGTGCATGTTATACTTAGCGATATTATTTTAATATACAAGTTTATTTAACAAAATTAAAAATCTTTAACATGAATTATGATCAGTCCAAGCTCATAAGAACTTTGATACTTAACAATTTTTTTCCATGGGGTATTTTTTTTTATCCTCAATAATTATCTGAATTCAGATGTAGAAACTTTCGACTTAAATCCAGCAGAAAATGTTAAGTGGTGATTACTAATACTTATATTTTAATACCACAGAATATATAAATGTTTATGAAAAGGATATAAAGTTTTCTTAGTTGAACAGAATTTGTTTTAATGACTCGTTTCTTTCAAAACAAATTAAAAAGCATTTTACATTTATTTTGAAAATGTTTTTTTATTTTCTTTTTATGTTAACAATTTTTTTCCTAAAATATTGTTAAATTCTATTTGAATGGTATTATGTTTTTCATATCTCTCAATTATAAATATATATATATTAATTTTCGATTAGAAATCAAATGAAATCTTAATTTTTGAATAATAGTGTCAGAGATTTATTTATATTATCTGACATTATTCATACGAATTTTGTGAGATAATATAAATAAATATATATATTTTAAATAAAAAATGACTTGCAGGACAGAATTAAAATGAATTCCTTGGATCATGTTATATAATTGTTTCTTGTACTACTTTCATTTTTATTTTTAATAGATTTTCTAATTTCCTGTCATGTTATTTTTATGTTATATTCAGTTCATGTAAATACCTTTGAAGTATAAATATAATGAATGTGGAATCAGATCCAAAAAAAAAATATCTTCACACTTTTAGAAATTTAACTAATTCAAATTTCCGTACTCATATTGAATTTAATTCCCCATCAAAATTTTGAAAAACATTGTTACAAATTAGTTTTTCACGCCGTGTAAATTTTCTTATGGAAAGTATTCATATACGTTAAACATGTCAACTATTTTATAATTTATTTTGAAACTTGATAACAATTTTGACAAACATGTAAAAGTTTTTATTAATTTAATAAAAAAACTATAAGAATATTTATGAAATATTTGTACTTTCAAATTTCACATTAAATTAAGTGTTTATTTGACTTTTTATGAGAAAATGTTTTCTTAACATTGTAATAAATAAGCATAAAATGTTGTTTTAAGTAAAAGGTAAAAAATGCTTGACAAAATATAATTTCAGTAAAAATATGAATTATCTTTATGATATTTTATTATATTTTATTAGCTCAGGTTTGCGCTTCATATTCATTAAACTTCTGTAACATTTTAATTTTAATCATTATTGTTTAAAATGCATGTGTTATGTTTCTGATTTAAATTATACTAGCTACATCTTGTTATTTATGATAAAAACTCATTAATAAATTACTAATGGGTTTTTATAGTGTGTCTGATTTCAAAATTGATATCCTTCATGCTCTTATTTAGCAATTCCATTTTCTCACTCATTGCACCAATAATTTGCAAGAAAATAAATGCGAAAATTTAGAAAATGTATATAATTTTATAATTACTCTCATTTGCTAAACACTTGTACTTTTGTATAACAGTTTTAACATCTGATTTAAAATTTTGCTTTGTTGTTCTTAAGAAATATTCAACGTTATTAAACGCTCTTAATTTTGTCTTTAATATTATATATATATATATATATATATATATATATATATATATATATATATATATATATATAATATTAAATGCTGCTACATTTTAATACAGTCACAGTTCGAATAAAAATTTTGAATGAGGCATCAATGTTTGTTTGAAACCAATAGATGATGATAAGTTTCAGTATTCTTTAAAAACTATATTTTAAAATCTTTAGAAATTAATTACGTTTCTTCTTGTTACTTGATTACTCATGTTACTAAGCAAAAATATCATATGATTCCTTGCCTTTTTAAGATAAAATTATATTTCTAATGTCTAGAAAAATAGTTCCTTTTCTAAACAAAAGCCTATTTGAACTTAAAAGAAAATACTGTATTCGTATTTGGTCCTGATTATTATTTAAGGTTATGTACTTCAAGCATGTGTCTAACTGCTTATATGTAATTTTAGTAAAAAAGAAAGATATAATGAAAAATATTATGAAATATGTGGTAAATGTTTCCTCAAATTCTCTAATGTAATGACAAACAAATTTTCTTAAAATTATTTATATATTTGTAAAGTAATTCCCTTAATGCGTGTGTAATATATATATATATATATATATATATATATATATATATATATATATATATATATATATATATATATATATATATATATATATATAACTAGTTACAAATGAGTTACTGTGTTTTTCTTCGAACAAAGAGATAGAATGAATTTTGGCATCAAAATGAAGAATGAAACTAAAATATATGCACTGTTGACATTTTAAAATGATGCTAACCTTATAAAAAAATTCTAACAAAATTTTAAATTTTCATACTAATATATTCTTATAATAAAATTTTCACAAAACGTATGAAATTAATTTTATTATTAGCTTTAATACCATTTTATTGGAAAGTAAACATAACTTGTAAACTTGGTAGTCCGAAAAGTATATTTATGTAAATCCTGCCTTAAAAATATAACTAATAACTAAATATGATCTGATATCTATTTAGTTATTATATCTATATATGATCTACTAATAACTAAATAAACTAAGTATGATCTGATAATTAAGTACACTATGTATTCCATTATAGAACGAAATAGGACAAAAAATATATCATTATAACATATGCAATTATCATTTATTTTAGAAGGAGGAAACATCGTAAAATAGAAAACCGAATACGTAACGATCACAGCCATCAGCATTTTTTCAGATAAAACAAATTATTACTTGCTATTTTTGGCCTTTGTATCTGAACGTTCATGCCATGACTTCAAATATTGCATAGTAAAATACATGTACGTAGCTGTGCGTATTGTTATAAAAAAGGGAAATTGTGAGAATATTTGTATGGATGTCTTATATTTCTGCTTAATTACTTATTTTACAGTGTTACTTTCGTTTAGTTTTAGAAACTATTATCTAAACAATGACTATTCCAGCTTTCAGAACTGAGAAATAAGTTAAATACTGGGACCAAAGACAGCTTAAGGAAACTTGATGGAACTTTGGGCAAAAAAAATTAGAGTCAACATTCACTCGGTTGGGCTAATAAGAGTCTAGTTATCGTGTCCTTACTATAGCAATGTTCTGAAAAATTTTGAATCCTTTACTAAGAAGAAATAAATATCAGACACAGCTAGTAATAATGAAACAATGATTCAGTTGGACACCTCATTCGTCAATTCTGGGAGCTGCTGTATTTTGTTTCTACATAAAAACTATACACGTTTTTTACTACTGCAAATCTTTCAAGTTGAAGTAATCATCATCACTGTGACTATAAATATCGCTGTGAATTTATGCATTGAATAACTGATTTACGTATTTGAATTTTAACCATTATAGAAGCTTTTATTAGTTTATTTATATCTCAAAAGAAGCTTTGAAGACGCTAAATGTTTACCGAATGAATGTAAAAAATAGGTAATTTGCAACAATTATCTAAGAAATGACTCAAGTTTCGTGTTTTCAAATTTATATTTTGGAACAGTATTTTCCGTAAATATGGACTATTTTTTCTCTCTTGTCATTAATGCATAAAAACTAAAATAAAAATTTCGACTGACTAAAAACATTGCATATAAATTATCATATTTAAAAAAAAATTGCAAAAGATTTCTTCGTAAGGATTCTCAGACTTATGTGGTAGTGTAAAACGACATAACAAAACCCTGGGAAAATAGATATGTATATTTTTATTGCCCTTTAAATTTAAGAGTTTCCTCTTTTCCTTTCAAACTAAGCTGTAATAGTATAAAGGAAAGGATGCAATAAAAATTGGCACAAGGAGCCAAGTGCAATAAAGGAATAAATTCTTCCTTTCGGAAGGGATGGATGATCGTGAGAAAATGGCAAGGGAAGTTTATGTTTTATGATATGTTTTGTTTGTAAATCTGACCAGTCGGAATTAAGGGGAAGAGATTTCTGACCTATCCCATAGGAGTGTAGGACGTTATATGGAACTTTTGAAAACCGATGGTGTAAAGAGGAGGAGCTAAGATGAGAATTTAAAAACTGCATCTAAGAATGGAAGACAGGGAGACACAGAGACAGAGAAAGTCCTCACTCACAGAAGTCTCTCAGACACACAAAGCAGAGAAGCCCCAGAGATGCACGACAAAGAAAAGGAGTAAAAGGAGTATGATTGCACTGGCCTGGAGAAGTCCTGCTTCGACTGTCCTGAATGGGAATGCAGATGTCCGACAAATAGATGAAGAAGAGGTGACAAAGTCTGAAAAGGGGGTATACTGAGCAGCAAGCCAAGTAAGATGCGGAGATATCAGCGAATGGAAATGCAAAGCGGAGATGTTGAGTAGAGGACGGGAAATAGATGAAAAAGGAGAATCATCGACACCGGAGAGCGGCGAAGTCTCAGACACCACAATACTACTTCTAAAAGGGGTGAGTCTGATGTCTCGTTCCATTTCCCTCTGGTCATTATGGTTATTGTGTAAATATCATAAAAATAATAATAATGTTAGAATCTTCTCAATTATTTAATCAAGAATGTTTTAATTATAAATGTAAATACCTTTGTAATGAATTTGCTAAAATAAATTATTTAGTTTTATTGTATTTTTGTTTTGAATTGATCTCTGTCATTCAATTATTTAAATAACGAATCTGGGTTTTCCTCGGAGTTTTCTAAAATTACCGAGGTCACCACAACATATTTTGGTGCCGTGACCACTTTTCTCAGGCAAATATTATTTTTGTTTTGACTTTGACACATAATTGGTGCTGTGTCCATTTTTCTCAGGAAAAAATTACATTTACTGTGAGTTTTGGCACATAATTTGGTGTCGTGACTATTTTTGCAATCAAAGAGCACATATTTTAGTGCCGTGATTTATTTTGATCATGAATGCATAAATATTTTGGACTTTTTGAAATAATTTTGTCTGAGAATTAAAAATTAAAGGAAGCAATTATTGAAGACAGAGAGAGTTCAAGATAACTATAATGTTTTTAAGTTAATGAATCTAATTTAGGGTAATAAAACATTAATGCTGAGTTAACAAAAGCAGTATTGATTCAAATTTATTGAAATATATTAGCAAATTGTGTTTATAAAACTTGATATTCTTTTGAAGTTCTAAGTTATGATATTTGAAAATAAATTTTATGAAAGAGATATAACAAAGTATTGAAACATTTTTGGTAAAGTATGGCATAAATAAGTACATGAAAAGAAGTGTCTAGATTACTTTGGAATATGAAAAATTGCTTGTTTGTTCATATTTATGATAATAATGTTAATACAAGCATTTCATAGGTACTAAAAATATAATATTTGCATAAATGAATGCTTAGAGATTAAGTACATTTGATTAACAATGTGTAATTGGTAACAGGAGTAGTATAATTAGAAAGTAGTTTAATTAGAAACAATTAATTGACTGTATATGTGTTTATTTATTTTTTATTATTGTGAAAAGTATTTGGTAGATAGATAATACGCTAAAGATAGCTGTTTGTGTAATGAGTATATGCATATGTATAATACAGTTGATTTTGTTTAAAAAAAAAAAGCTAGGGTAAACAACAGTTGAGATATTCAAAATTTTTTTTAGAATAATTTGAAATTACATAATGCCTAGATATAATAGGAGAAACAGGGAAATTTCACCAGAAGATATAGACTCTGGTCATAGTCGCGTGAATAAAAATTCACTTTCTCAACAATAAATTTAAAATGCAGTCTACAAAGTGCTTATGAAAGAAATTAATAGCATACTTATTGAAAAATTGATGCATAAGCTGAAATATTTAAGTAAATCAAACATTCTACATGTGTACAGTATTTATTAAACAAATAGTTTAGGTACGATTTGATATTTTTGTTTCTAAAAATTAAATAATGTAGCTAACGTCATTGGAATGCTAAGGTAAATGTTTAACAAGAGAAAATAATATAGTTCATTCTTAATAGTTACATAAACATATTTAAAAGATTTATATTTAAATTTCTTTAATTTTACTATATAGGGTAATTTAAATTATTTATGGGATTTACCCCTGTCATATTACTTACTTATGAAAGTCTCGTTTTTTTTTAAAAAAAATATTCCCTAACAAATATGGAAGTTATTACAGTGATGTTGTAATAACAATATCTCTACTGAAGTTTTTAAGAATTCAAATGATATTCAATTTTAAAAATCGTTTGTATTTCTAATATTTACAAACTTTGCATTATTATTTTTAATTAGTTTTTATTTAAATTTTCAAATAGTCAGTAATGCTTCAAGATATTGATATTTCAAAAGAAGTATCAAGCAAATATCCCTTAAACGTAACAAATCATATCTCCTCGTTTGCTTAAAGTTATTCTATAATATTATGTATAATAGTTTCTTAACAGATACTTAAAAAAATCACAGAGTAAAGAAAATAAAAAGTACATTTACCTGACAAAACTACTCACACATTTAAAATAAGAACTAACTTTTGTTAAAACAATAATAAATTAAAGATTAACAGAAATACAACAAAATTATGTACATCATTATTTACATCAAATTCCATAAAAAAAGTATAAAATAGAAAAATCGCAGTATCAACTTTTCCCACTGCCTTAATTGAAGGGCTTATTTGTTAACCTTTTATTTTAAAACAAAAGCCTGAAAAATGTTGTACTACTGGGATTTGCAGAGACGTATTACTTGGCGTGTTATCGGAAATCTTCAAAGTGAGTGTTATGAAAGTCTATAGACATTGCATAAGGACCAAAATGTCTCATACCAAACCTGAAGAAGTGATGCCAAGAAATGATAGAGCTAAGCTTTTACCAGATTTTAGAACCCTTGGCTTCAGTTCAAGATAATGAGAATTCAACACATATTTTCAATGATATGTAGTAACTTGTAATCTACTTTATATAAATTATATGTATTTGGAGATTAAAACACAACCACCAGCTAAATCAGATCTTTTGCGTAGACATTTGTCGTTGGTGGACGATCAGATCTAATCAAGTGAAGAATGATGAGTTTCAAGCGAGAAATTTTCCACTAGTCCTAAAATAAATAATTATCATTTATTCCATTCAGGAGTTCATAAATTAAGAAATGTTTACAAAATAAGGCACTGAGCTTTAAGTGCTGATTCAAAATTAAAAATGAACATTAAGTGCTGATCCAAAATTTAAAATGAACATTAAGTGCTGATACAAAATTTCAACTGAAAATTAAATGATGATTCAAAATTTCAACTGAGCATTAAGTGCTGATTCAAAATTTAAAGAAACGAGTGCTGCTTAGATACGAATTCTGAATCTATCTGAAATATAATATTACACGTGATTTTGAAAATTAATGCATATGAATCAATAAACAAATAGTATTGATGATAATGAGGATTGATTGATAATTAAATATGTGATCACATTTTTTCTTAAGCAGATTTCAGTTTATGTCATAGTAATTATATTATTTGAACAACCTGTTTGATATTTTAAAAATATGTGAACAAATTATTGAATGCTTATTCTGAAATGTTCACTAAAGTGGTTGGTGAATTCAAATTATATCAAGCATTATAAATACCGCATCGAAGAGCATCTACTTTAACTTTTAAACAGTGTAGCATTTGCAACGAAATCAAACAGTAAAGTACTGCGAAATTAAGGACACATT
>CM057818.1:10881250-11068750 GCA_030067965.1 Latrodectus elegans | reverse complement strand
TTGATGCAGTTAGAGACAATATAAGCAGACATTTTAATTATTTAAAATAAAAATGTTCTTTTAAAATGCTTAAAAATTGAAAAAGTAGTGATCTCTCAGGCAAATTATTGTTCATAAAAATATTGAAAAAGAAATTTTTGATGCTATTACCAAGTTAATCAAAAAGTATGAGAAATAAAATTCCATTTAATTTCATACTAAACTTAAATTTATTGCAAATAATTAAATTAAAGCAGAAAAAAGTTGCGATAATAAAGGATAAAGTTGAGTTTTATGAACTATATTAATTTTCACGAATAAATCATTAAAAAGCTTTTAAATAAAACTTCTTTTCAAATAGAAGAAATAGTAAAATTAACTTAGTGAAAAAAACTCACATTATTACATTTACTAAAATTTTGTTAATGCTTTTGATAATGTCAAAATATTATTTTGGACACAAGTTATTATTTCTCCCTACCAATAATGCATTTTACAATAAGAATGCAAATAAATATTGGAAGAAAACACACGTTCTTTTAACTTATGTATTTACTCATATCTTGAAATATATAGCTAAAGAAATGCTGTCTTATCTGGTTGAAAAGCATTCATTCTTCCTTTAGTATCGATCATAATATTCTTGCCAGAGTAAATCACACAACATGCCACTTGTTTCAGAATTTATGATTTGAAGAAAATAACTTTTCTTGTAATGGCTCATAAGGAATAAAAGTAAAGTATGTGCAATTCTTATTGGCTTTCAGAGAGATATAGTAAGATATATGTATACAGAGATAAAAAGCATTTTATAATATAGTTAGTCTTTCTGTTTCTGTGAATAAATATTGTATAAAAATTAAAATATGATAATCAACATTTTCATCTGAATAGTTTCCAATTTAAATATATTTTTACTTTAAATTTGCTTCAGTAAACTTAAAAATATATCTAATTGTTTTGATAATTAACCTGGCTAGAAAGTAAAATCTATTCATTTTAAACCAATATTTAAAAGAAGTTTTAAAATAACAGTTTTTATTTCCTGGAAATTTTAATATTAAACATTAATAATGTTATGATTGGCAACTTAATGTCAAAAGAGTAATTTTTAATGCTAAAATTATTAGGTGATATTAAATGTAAAGATGGCTATTGTTTATTCATTCATCTTAAGGATACTAATATTTCTTGTTATAATCGTTTTGTCATTTATATTACTTTTATAATTCCTAATTTCTCAGTTTTTAATTTGAAATCTCTCAGTTTTTAAGAACACATCTTTCATTGTTTAAATTTATTACATAATAATGTTTCCTTTAAATTGAGCATAATTAGATTTAAAATTTACTTAAAATAAGTCATTTTTAAAATTATATTAGAAAATTTAAGCCCTACTTCCTCTGAAATCACGAAATATAAAAACATGTTTTCTTCCAAAAGGAATAAAGTTTCAGTAATTAGATTTAAGTTTCCTTAAACTTTAACTCAGGAAGAAGAAGAATTTTAAATTATATTATTCAGATTATATGTTATATTACTACATATGAGTTGCATATATATTAAATCGAATATATCAATATTTCGATTGGATTGGAACTTCTTAATGTAGTATTAACACTGATTTAAAAAGCAATACATTTTGAAGGGTTTTCCTATTCAAAAATAACACATTGCTATTTATCTTACCTTCCAGTTCTTAGCTCGGTTTTCATATAATATGAAATAAATATAATATATGTGAGAATGAATGAATTTTCAAACAAATGTTTTCATTACAATAACATTAAAATACACTTTGAACAGTTTTATAGAAAATATCAATCTTTTTATTTAACACAAATTCCTCTGATTTTATTATTGTTCAGAACATTCTAAAGTGACGAAATTAGTTTAATGTAATTTCTTATTTTTAATTTTTTCCCAGAAACAATGTTTTGCCTACCATTTGCATTGAACTAATTTTCTTAAATAGGGTAAAAATTAGTTTGTTTTCTTTGTTTCCTATATTAATCACTTAAATCATATTATATAATAACTGATGGAAGTAATGAAATAATTCAAAACTTGAAAATTTTAAATACAAAAATTTTAATAAATACTAATGCAAGATTTGTTTTTTTCTTCTTCTAATCACATGGCGTAATGTAATGATCAATCAAGTGTATTTTGCAATTTTGCTTTCTACGAACTTTACCATTTCTACGAACTTAACCATTGCTTTCTACGAACTTAACCATTTTTAATTGGTTGTGAGTTTTTCACATTTCCATTAGTTCAGAAAGCTAAATAATGTATGAGAGGGATTTAAAGAATATTTTCATTCACTCTATATTAATTTCATTCACTTTTTAATTTTTATAAATGTAATTAAAAATTACATTAATAAAAATTAACATGATATTTATTTTTTTCCATTACATTGAAAACAAATTTTATTTTATTATAATATTTATCAATATGTGTATTTTAGTGTATATTAACTATTTGCATTCGCTTATATAATTTAATTATAATGAAAATATTTCAAAATTTGTAAGCACTTTTATTTATTAAATGCTTAAATATGTTTGATAAATTTTAGAGTAACTAAAGAAGTTTAATTTTACTTAACGAGTTCAAACCAGTTTAGATGCTTCGTTGCATTTCATGGATTTTAAATATTAAAGATTCTATAGTAAGAATTACCTTCAAAATTCCTTTTTCATGTTCTTACCACTTTGTTTAAAATGAAAATTTTATATTATTATACCATCATATATATATATATATATATATATATATATATATCTGTATGTATATATATATATGTTGGTATATAAAACTTATATTTTATGTAAACTGCTTTCCTACTTAATTTTGAATATTTTAATTGCATTTACAAGTTTTAAGTATATATATCATGTTTCAAAATGTATATAGTGGATAGAAGCAATATTTTGGAGTAATAGCATGTGTACATATTAGTGCAGTAATATGTATGATATTAACAATCGTTTCTAATATATAAGTAAAATATATTATCGCAACCCCCAAAAAGTATTTTAATTTGAAATTATTTTTATATTTACAGGTATTTGGCTTTATTTTAATTTTGAGTTATATTTCTGATTGATTAATGATGATGATGTCTGAGAGATTGATGATGATAATGCGTCCATGGAGTATGTGCAAAAACCCTAAATTTCTCCCAAGCTGTCGAAGACAGCCCTGGCGATCTCCACAGCTTTATCTGTAAAAAGAAGATCCATAGGATCCTCTATACTGATGTTAAAATACTTCGCCAGCATTGCTGAACAGCTGAAGATGTGTTGTGGAGACAGTTGAGTGTTATTGAAGCAATGAGGACAAAGCCTGTTGTAACTTATTTCACCCACTGTATACGTTTTCATGCCTTTCAAGTGTTTTGTTCTAAGTCTGGTTATTATAAATGAAATGTTTCTGTCTCTGTTTAATTCTGGAATCGAAAAGTTTTTAAGTTCCTGATAAATTATTTTTCGGCTGGCAACTGCATGGGCGTCAATGAGGGTCAAGCATTTTTATGGCTGAGGAGAATTATGGGCTTCTTTAGTGAGCTCATACGCCATCTAGTTGCCAGGAACGTCAACGTGCGTCGATATCCATTGTAAAGGTCAGGTTCTTGTTATAGCAGGGATTTTGTGGATTGGCTCTATAATCTGATTATTGGGTTGACCTCCTTGTATCGCCTGTAAAGCGGATCTTGTGTCAGAAAAATTGATGATACTGTTAGGTACTTGGTCAACTTTAGATAGGTAAATCTCCAAAGCACATTTTATGGACACGAGCTCACAAATATAGTTGGAAGCAATTTTCAAAACAGGAATAATTTGGCATTGCCATAACAGGCATAATTTGGCATTGGAATAATTTGGCATCAGTGCCAAACAAGTGGACTCCCGTCCACCTCTATAAAAATTAGAATCGGAGGAACCATCCGTATAGTTTATTGCTTAGCCTGGAGTTGAAGTTGTTTTTTGATTGTGTGGTCTTCTTTCATCTTTTTTCTTACGTCAGGTTCAGTCTTGGTACAGGGTAGAAAAAGAATTAAGTTAATTTTAGTATGCGTTGGAAGACGTAAGATATGGTATGGTTCTTTGAAAATCTCCAGGGATTCGAAACATTGGCTGATGTCACTTTTGATATCCTGATCAAACTGTGGGGTTGAAGATTTTTTATCCTGCATTTTCCCCTCCACTCATTGAAAGTTCTTCTTGAAATATGGTGATCAGTTAAGCTTTGGATTTTATTAGTAAATTTAATAATGGCTAATTTTTTCTGCTTTCCAAGAGGATAGGACTGCATTCCTTTTCAATTTTGATATCCTTGGTGAAACAGCCCCGGTGATCATTTCAGAGGTCCTGTAATCAACAGGGTTGATCTATTTCTTTTACTCATTGAACAATAGTTTAGAATACTTTAAATCTTCATTGAATTTTTTGTTAAAATTTATTTTGAACGAAATAAATAAACATTAATACATTTTCTAAAATAGGAAGTAGCAATAGAATAATAATGTCACGCAGTTAACATAATTAATTATAAAAAATCACAAAATTGCAAATGAAACTCATTATTATCAAAATTTAATACTTTTCCAAATTATAGTTTAAAATAAATTATTTGAAAATTTTGTCTCAGCCTTATCATTTATTTTTTATGATATTTATAAATCAGGGATTCATTTTATGGCTTCATAGCATTGACTTTTATGATATTATAACACATATTCAAATACTTAACTGACCAAACCACTCTGAATATTATTTTTTAAACTATTATCAATGGACATTTATCTTTTTATAAGAGATAAATTACAATTATATTTAAATAAGCATATTTAATGTTATATTTTAATTATTAAAATGAATATTTATAGTATCAACATCATTATATTATTAATAAATCTAACAACTAATAGCAAAAATTATTTTCCTTTAGAAATATGCCCTCAACTCCTAAGAATTTGATGCTATTTTTTCTCAACATTAGAACATACCTTTATTGGAGTGTATTAGTGAGAATATGTTTCTAATGTGCTATTTTCCAATAATGAATGACTAGCATCGGAAGGCATTAGTATCTATCTATGGGAATCATTATCGGAAGACATCAGAGTGAATTTTAGTTTTGTTTCACGAAACTGTTAATGAAAATCTCAGTTATTTCATATACACATAAAAAATAATATAAGCAATATCGATTTATAAAATATATTTGTGAAATAATCCCATAGCACTGCTGAGAGCGCCATCTGTTATCAAGAGATACTTAGTTGATGATTTGTATCGAATGTATAAACATATATTTTTGATTCTGTCGATAAGAAACAGTCATTCGATTCTTTTACAATATTAAAAGCTAATCTTAAACACATATGATGAATTATTTTACAGTTCATATTTTCCAATCAAAAAAAAATTTGTTTTTTTATTATTCTCTAAATTTTGCTCACATAACTGCTTTTAAAACATTTTTTTTATTTTTTTTTTTACAAACTCAATAAATGCACATTTTTGTTGTAAACTCAGTACATTCTTTTGTAAACGATATAATTACTTTCAGTCATCGTAAATTTAAAAATAGAATATTTCCTTTAAAAAATGTAAGCTTTTCTAATAACTCAGAAAAGGAGTGTTACTAAAACACATAAACTTTGCAAAAATCTTTATTTCAAGTGTAAGTACATTATTTTAAAGAATTTTTGGAATAATATTTTTATTTTAAGGTGCTTACTTTATTTTTAAGAACTTTAAGGATTTTATTTGATTTTTAATAAATAGGATTTTTTGAATATATAACTTAATCGGTGAAAACTTGATTGCTATATTTAATATATAAGTTTAATATTGTTATCATAAATATATATTTACTCTCAAACGTTAACAATCCTCGGCTGGTAGTTAAATGTTTATTACTTAACTTTTATTCTATAGCTCTTTGGTTCGATTCCAATCTTGGGCTAGCATCTTTGTATGAGTTAGGAATTCTCTGTTTATTTTGGTCTCGGTCTGATGAACTTCTGTGAGAAAGAATAACTGTGGATTAACAACCTATTTTAAAACGTTCTTGCAATACATTCCAAATTGCTGAGATGCGAACTATAACCAAACCTATTATTTCACGAAAAGCACATTCAACAAATTAATAACGTAACTTCTTTATCACATAGATGAAAAAATCAATCGTACTTCAATTTCGATTTTAACAATAATTTGAAAAGTTAAAAATAAAATTGTTCTTAGATTTTCCCTTGAAACTTATCAAGATGTTTGATCCACTACAAAGATGATTTTATCAATCATTATAACATTTCTTCAATTTTTTTGTATCGACGGTAAATATGAAATGAAATTCTGATTATAAATTCACTTAATACTAGTAATATTCTTTTAAAAGCAATAATATTTATATGTAATAAGAAGCTAAATTCTGAAAAGAATATCAAGTTGTTCTGAAATGTATGTATGACATACTAAATATTAAGAATAATCCCTTTGAAAAAATAATTTCATATTTAAAATCGAACACTGTTTACAATGCGATCAAATAAATATAAATTAATTGTTTTTTATATTTTCTTTGCCTCACAGTTAAAAATATTTATAAAATAATTTCTTTTAAATTGATACTGATTACGTTTTTAAACATTTAAATAATTATTTAAATTAAATTAATTTTTAAAAAAAGTATTCTCAAATTTTTATTTATTAAATAATTTTCTAGTCAAAGTACAGAAATATTCTATATAGAGGAAAGAACTTTAAGTAACTTTTACCCATTTTCGCGAAGAATATTTGTAGGATTTCTTAAATATTTTAAAATATTTTTGCTTTTGAATTTAGTGTACAATTAAAGGAATTTAGAACTTACAAAATAATAATAATCATTCATCTAATTACTTCATTGATATACATATTTTATATTTTTTATACGGAAATTAGCAGCATTTCCGTATAAAAAAAATTCTATTAAAGCATCACTTTTCATGCTGGTGATAAAAAGTAAAAATGAAATAAATTTAGTATATAATAAGAAAGTAGAGATAATCTTCTCATTTTATAAGAAATGACAAGAATTGTTTTCTCACAAATTGAAAAATAATAAAATATTTATAAAATATTTCTTCCGCTTATTTATGGCACAACTTCAAAGAAACTTTTATTTTAAATACTGTAGTAAAAAAGAAATATTTCATATATATTTGTTTCATCTGAATAATTTTTAAATAATCAGTTCGGAATATTTTGTATTGATTTTATTCATATTTAAACATATGTCGCATGAACAAGTTGGGCAGATTTTTAAGTATTCCAATAAATAATTTCTGAATAAAATTTCAAAATATATTACATGATATTTTATTTAATTTTTCTGATAATTCTAAAGAGGAATAAACTTACTGATAAATAGAATAACTGATTACGTTATCATACATAAAATGAATATGTTATTTATCATCATTAATATGATATCATCGTTAAAATACGCGTCTTTTAATTTAATTTGCATTGAATAAAAAAAAATTTATACATCATTATATTTTTAACTCATAAATAATTAATTACGTTTCATTTTGCTTATTCTATTTTTTACTTAAATAAATAATAAATAAATAATGGATTTTTTTTAATTTCTTAATTGAACGATTGGTACTTATTGCATTATATTTTGAGCATTGTTTATTTAAAAAGTAAAGTTTATTTCGATTTAAAAAAAGCCTCAATATCTAAATAAACTGCATTCAGATTTAACAATACAGGTATTTGAAACAAATAATGATGCATAAAACTCAGTACCTACCATTTGTTTTAAGTTCAGTTTCTTTGAAATCAGTTTTAAGTTAAAGATTCCAGGAACTTCTTTTTGAAGAATTTTGTGGGAATAATTTAAATCACATTCTTTAAAAAGCGTAAGAAACTTTGGGGAACACAGAGCAGAACTTGAAAAACTTTTATCTAAGAAACAATTGAATGGCAAGGAAAAACCAAGAAACAAAGAGCGAAACGAAGAAAATGCTTTCTTTTCTTCGAAAGTATCAAATGCCATTTGTTACTTGAGTAACATAGGTTACCGGCAACTTCCTCAATAAACCCCTCCTTTTGCTCACTGCATGTCAATCTCTAAATTAAAAGAATAAAAGAAAAAAAAGAAAAGAATGGGAAAGTGTTCTCTAGAGAATTTTGGAAGTAGAAAAAAGCATTTTTGCTCTGTCGGAAACCAGATTATTGGCTTTTCAAATAAGTTTGAGTTTACTTCTTCTAACTGATTTCCTGCTTTCTGCGGCGTCATGAAAATTTTTCTCATTTCAAAATTATCTCTGATTTGACGGACTTCATGAAACTAATCAGTCAATAAGGAGATAACGGAAATTCTTACAAATTCAGGAAATTAAAAATAAAAATGTTTGTTAGTGCGAAGAATATTTATTTGTTATAATTTATTCAAATATACTAAGTAACTGATCGCATTTGCTGGGTAGAAAAAATGTTATTTAGATTTGAGGATTTCAGCATAATAAAAATAATAATTTGAAGAGAGAGAGAGAGAGAGAGATAAAATCTTTCTGAAAGAGATTACAATTATAGCGTTAATAGTATTTTCACTACTTAGACTCTAGCTTTTGTTTTCGTCCAAATATTTTTTTGTTTTGTTTTGTTTTAAGAAACATGCAGTTTTGTCTATGAAAATATTTAAAATTTGTATTTTATCTTGTATTAAATGCAATTAATTATTTAGTCTTTTTAATAAGTTGCTTTTTCCTGAAAATAATTACTAGCTTTTATTATATGGAGCATATTTATGCAACGAATAAATAAATTTATCTTATATTCGATTATATTAAACGTACTCTTAACATTGTTAAATTTTGTTAAGTTTATCATTTTTACTGTTTTTGTCAATACCATAATGTGACATTATTTGCAAAATTTAAAATCTTATGCTATCAGAAAACCGCTGAATAATATATTTTACCTTTTAAAATATAATTAAATAAAGTTTTCAATAAATGTTTTACAATATTGACTGATTTTTAAAATTAATGATTATAAAATAGATGGCGCAGAAAATAGATAAGTTGTTATATTATGTGTATTTGTATCATTGTCTAATCATTTATTATAAATTAAATGGTGAGATTTTGATAAATTAATTGAAATGCAGAGAATTCAATTTTTGTGTCTGTTTTTCTCTAAAATTTGTCCGAATTTTTTAAGCAATTTTTTTAATAGTATTTAAATACGCATGAAGTTAGAGTATTTACGGTTAAAATATTTAATAGAATGTTAAAAATAAAGAATAGTGTAACAGACCCATATTAACACTATTGACAGTAGATGGCGCTGCTGCCCAATATACTTACAACATCAAATAAAATGAGTGTAGTGAAGTGAAAAATGGCAAGAACCATCCGGTTCCTAAATACGCTTTGTTTTGTACCACCCTGGTACAATGTAACCTTGATTTTATTTTATAATTATTAAGTGTTTTCTTTTTGTATCTAATCTTAATTATGTGTAATGTAATAAATGTTTGTTTTGTTTTAACTTCCATTTTTTTCGTGGCTACAATAGAGAGAATTTTTGCTGCTATTAAATGCATTTTTTATTACATTCGTTTAAAAAATTTTAGAATTCTCTATTGTAACTATATTTTGCTATTTTTATAGATTAACACCTACTTGAAAATTTTTATGAGGAATTGTCCGATGAAATTTTTTCACACAAAAGATAAATATTGTGGTACGTGGAAATTTTAATTAATACTGGGTGTTAATCGTTTTAATAAAATATAACAATGAAATACTTTTATGGCTTTGCATAATTTTTTATCAGGAAGACTGGGTTTAATTTTAAAATCTATGATCGTATTTTAACATTATTAGCAGAATTATATTTTTATTAGATAATTATTTGGACAAAAATAAAGATTTCCATTAAAGTAAGACTTTTTTCCCAAGAAAAGCTTTAAAGTCAGTTTTCTTTGGTTTGCTTTGGATTATCTATATAGTTTCAGATGTAAGTAAGCCTAGAATTTGCAAATTTTTAAATAAAGTAAAAATAATTCTCCTTAGAAGTAACGGATACTATTGTTGTATACTTTTGTTTTCTTAGTTATGTTATGTTGATTGTAAATAAACTCTTAAAATAATAGCTAGTAATTTATTCTCAAGTAAATTAATTTCCGTAAAAAAGAAATTTTTCTGGGAAAAATTTTGTAACTATAACAAAATATAATCATATAAAATGTACAAACAATTTCACAATTATATATTAGATATTTTTTAATTTATAAAATTTATTTGTGTTAAATACACTTATAAAACAATAAATTAACTATTGAAATAATTTTCCATAAGCATCTTCAACTTCAGGATAAAATATTATAGGGATAGCAAAGATAAAATAAAAATAAACGTTTCAGTGAGATCTATGTCAATCAGTAGAGAAACATGTAGAAATAAATATAGTATAAACACTGCAGACGTAAATGGTACATTATATTAAGCTTTGTTTAAATATAAGTAAGTTATGTTAAATATGCAATCTTAACTAAAGAAAATATCAAAATTTAAACAATATAAAATTTAAAAGGCAAGTTTTATAAGGAATTCAATTTAAATGAAGAAAAATACTCAATACAGGCCACAGGAGTATTCTGAGTTATAAAGAATATAATACTTAGTAAATGGAGAAATCACTTTATATCTTGAAATTGAATACCAATAATATATACAATACATTGTTTACAATATTTCTATAGATAATTCTGACTAAAACCGGAAAGACTATTTAAAACATGTTATGTATAAACAAAAATTAAAATACAAGGTTTTAGAAAAATGATTTTACAAAATGGTTTTATATATATATATATATATATATATATATATATATATATATATATATATATATATATATATATATATATATATATATATATATATATATAAAACAAATTAAAATATAATTGTCTGCTTTATAATTTTTGTCATTTGGTTTCAATTTTAATATTTGCTTAATGTTACTTTGTTTTTCCTTATTTATTTAAAGGGATTTATGTAAAGAGATAGAAAATTTAAAACAACAGAAAATGAAAATCGTTTTATTGTAGAATAATTACAAATTGATTTGAAATATCTCTAAGTTAAAAAGACGATGAAATTCAAGAATACAATATTTGATAAAACACTTTCTGGTAGAAAATTGTTTCGAAAACAAATTGTGAATATACTAATCAGCAAAAATAAGTCTGAGTAATTAATTTTTTATGTCAAAAATTCGATAAATAATACACGTTCAGCCTGCAAAAGCTTTTATAGAATTGTGCAAATATATATTGTTTTTAAATTTTATTAGATAATCTAAAAAAAAATTATCAAGCTGACAAAATTACATGAATGTTCTGGACAAAAAATATTTAGTAATTACATTAAATCATAAATTTTCTTTCACATTACTGATATAAGTGAATAAAATTTCAATTGCTAAGAGAAAAGTGAGCTTAACGTTTTATTTTAAATATTTGTTTATATATATGATATAAAACTATACGGAAATTAGTCCAAAGAACTTTATTTTAAAGTAAAATATGAAGGTGAAAATTTCTTGAGTAAGAGTTTACATATGTTCTCCTCAATAATATATAATTTGACATTTACTGACACCATAATAAATCGTGTTTTTAATTTAAATATTTTAAAAAATAGTTTAAATACATCTGGTTAAAATAAATGTGTTGGACATAAGTTTCATATTACATGGAAAATAAGCGGCTTGGCTCATAAAATCTCTTATATCTCTGTAACATTAAAATATAATCAAAACACTACCTGTATCACCAGATTAAATTACAATGAAACATATTTAAAAATTAGAAGTTTTATTTCTATAATAAGATATTAAACAGATATTGACCTAAAAGTGTATTGATTGTAGAATGGAGAAATATTGAAGCTGAAGTAATAAAAGAGCTGGTATGACTTATAAAAGTTTTTGCAAATGCTAAAAGATATCTTACCAACTTCTTACCTATCAATAACATGTGAACAAAGTTTCAAATAAATAATTTTTAATAATTTATGACACACATTTATAATCATTTCGGTCATTTAATGCTGTTATTAACAATAATCTCTATGAAATTAAATCTGAATTTGTGTAAAAATTACATTATTCCCTATCTTTTTTATAATTACGACTGTTTGTTTTTATTTGTCGAAAAATATGAATTTAATTTTATTATATAGTTTTTCCAATTTAATTAAAAATACTGCATGACGATAAGTAAATTGTTTATCGTATTAAAAAATCTTTTAAGTTTAACAATGTATATTTCAATTATACAATTAATATTATAAGCAAACATTATTTTTTTTGCAAATTTTCTTCCCTTCAGAAAAATATGCAAAAAAAAACCTATAAATTAGCTTTTTGTTCTAGGATATTAATTAAGCAACTGGTTTTACATAAATTGGGTAAAAAATATAAATATTCTTATTTTTGTGATGCCTTCCTTAAGTCGCGTGTTCAGATTGCCGGAGGGAAGTAATTTCAAGAACAAAGCACCTGCGTAAAAGTTGGCGTTTTCTTACTTCGCACATACTTTCACCAACCAAACATTTTGCTGGCATTATATTATAGCTTTTAATTTCATTATTTTAATTATTAGGCTTTTAGGCAAAATATTCTCTGGAAAAAAGCTATCAAACTCAGTTATGTGGAAGGCCATATATTAAATTTAGAATATTAAATTATTATATATTTTTATATAATTATTATATAATTTTAATAAATAATAATTTTATAATATATAAAAATTTTAATATATATAATTAAATATGTAATATTTATATAATTTTTAATATAATTATTATAAAACATATTAAAATTATCCCAGATTCAAATAAAAATTGCACTGAATTGTTATAAATATTTTTTTTATTTAATTATTCAGTATATAATATACAATAGTTAAAAATCATATCAAACTTATAAAAGAGAATAATTACAGTGAGCTCAAGGATCCAAATGCCTGAATTCTCTTGTTTTTGACAAGCTCATTGATGAAAGGCATCCTATTCGTTGTACATATTTTAAGAATTGATTCTAGATATTCACTCATAAGTCTTATGCGATGTTTGTTCTTATTTATTTTCATAGCGACAACATCTGCTCACTTAAATAAATGCTACAAAGCATGCACAGAAACCGTACAGCAGGCATTTTTAATTCTGGGTATTTACGAGTGTTACTATATAATTTTTGCGATACGTGCAGACGAGAATTTAAAAAATAATAATAATAACGGCTCAATTTTAAAATACAAAGTATTTTAACACAGAAGACGATTTCTAATGACGATTACTAATGACTTATCGTAGAATAAATTTTAAACAGAAGAGAAAATGGAGTTGACGCGAAAACATTTTCGCGCTATGATTTTCTACGATTTTAAAGCAGGATTAAATCAAGAAGAATGTGTTCAACGATTGCAATTACCATTTGGTGATGTATCTCCAGCTCGTGCTGTTGTATTCAGATCGCTTAGAGAATTTAGAAGAGGTCGCAATTTTCTTCAGGATGAAGAACACACAGGAAAGCCACCATCAGTAGTAATCCTGGATAATGTGTCTGCCATATGAAAAATGCTAATGGATGATAATCGTTGTACCTGTCAAAAGATACAGAGGGAACTTATCACTGGATCCGCTGCCATACACAAAATCATTCATGAAGAATTATATATGAAAAAATTAGTTTGCTGTTGAGTTCCCCATAATCTAACTGAGCACCAAAAAGAGGAGCGTGTCAGAATCAGTAAAGAAATTCTTAAATTGCTAAATGATGGTGGCCACCGCATCATTTCGAATATTGTAACAGGTGATGAAACGAACATACCGTTTTTTGACGTTCCAACACGTCAAGAAAGCAAAGTATGGGTCTTTGAAGATGATCCCACGCCCACAATGGTAAAAAAACAACAGAGAAAAGTGATGTATGCCTATGTCTTAAGAATTACGGGATTGGTCAAAGCCATCAAGTTGGGAGGACAGAAGGCAGTAGCAGCAAACTGGTATACTACTAAATGTCTTCCAGAAATTCTACAATAACTAAATGCTAAGGGACTAATGCTTCCCAATGACAATGCATTTTCACATACAGCCGGATTAACAGTTAAGTTTCTTAAACAAAAACAAATTAAAGTGATCGAACATCCACCGTATTCACCTGATCTACCTATATACGACATTTGGTTATTCTTTAATCTAAAAAAGAACTTACGTGGACGTCGTTTTCATTCAGAAGAGATTGATGTGACTATAATTGTATTTATTTTATTTATTCTAAGAAATGAATGGCTTGAGGCATTTAATCTGATGAAAATTCGTCTGCAAAAGTGCATTGATGCCGGAGGAGACTACTTTGAACACACCTAAAATTTTGTAAGTATAACTTTAAAAACCTAGTTGTATCTCAAAAATTTCAGAGTGACCCTCGTATCTATTTTCATGGCAAAAACATCTGCTTACATAAATAAATGCTACAAAACATGCACATAATCCATACTGCAGGCTTTTTTAATTCCCGTTATTTATCCAAACTCTTGAAATATTGTGTATAAAATGCAAGAGAGTTTATCTTTTTAAATGTTTCTTTCTAAATGCTGCCCGATTAAAGATCTATCAACTCCATTTGCAAATTAGTGCCTGTAAAGCTTTAAATTGAATGAATTGTTGAAAATTGGGATTTATATTTCTTTCATTTTGCGGAGGTTCTCAAAACGATTGTTGACTTCCGTGATAACATTTTGCAGAAGAATATTGATCTAATTGTGTTCGCTGTGCCAAATGATTTTAAGTGAAGGAAGTGATACAAAGTTTGATTTTTTACCTGATTTTCCCACAGCCTCAACTTTGTTTCAAAGTTTTGAATACATTTGAGTGACAATCTGAAATTTATCCTGTATCTTTACATTCAGGTCAGTCAAGTGTTTATTCATATCTACCAAAAAAAACACTGTCAACCCAACAGTCATTGTCATTATCAATTGGGTTGCCATTTTCTAACATGAAAGCTTGAATAGAGTACCGTAATCTAAAATATCTTTCTAAAACTATTCCTTAACTTAGACAACGAATTTCGATGAATAAGGGACGTCAGTAAACTTTTCGTCTAAATCTTGTAGAAACTGCCTGAATATCAGTGATTTAGTCCTCTGCTTCTTATAGAATTTATTATTTTAATTGTAGCTTGCATGACACAGTCCATTTTTAAATGTTTGGGTGCCCAGTATTCCTGATGAATTTATACAATGAAATCCCACAAAATACATTGATGTTTTCTGTTTTAATGTAGTTACAACTCCCGAACATCCCGAAACTCCTTACAAAGAGCTTGATTGAAAATCAAACACAGTGATTTATCTTTCCAGTCAATGAAAAAATGTGCAATTTCCCATTTAGACTGAAAAACTCTGCACTCACTATCAAATTTACGTTTTTGTGACATTAATCCAAAATCATAACAATTACGGAACACAGCATAACAATTATGGACATCGCACGCGCACGACACAAATGTACAATACCTTAACAATCACTACTTCACAGTAATTTCACTTGTCTCCATTGGTTTTAAATTTACTACGTAAAATTCAGCATGTGTATAAAAATTATTAAGTCCCACTGTGTTCAAAATAAATGAAAGAATTGTTTTGTTTATTGCATTGTAATAAAATCTTAAATGGATTTTCCTTTTTCATATATTATACATACTATATGTATAAAAGATAAATATTAATTTATATTATTATACATGCTTTCAAAAAACCCTCATTGCATCATTGTATGAATTATGATTGTTATTTCAACCGAAAAAGTATGTATCATTTTAATTTGCGAAACTATCAAATTAAAAACAGCATTTATTATTAATTTACTAATAAAACTAAGCTTATAAAACAAAATAACTTGAAATTTACTAAGTTATAAAACATAACATAACATTATGAGAATTATTTACACATAAACCTTTAAGAAAAGATGTGTCTCAAGAATTTATTTCTTTAAAATGTCAAAATGACTTTTATGTAAGGAAGGTTACATTTTTAATGAATATTTTACTATTTATTTATATTTTTTGTCCATATCAAATATTAAAAAATAACTATTATAGTTTTTTATTAATTCATCGAAAATGAAACCTTTTGCACTGAAAAACGGTGTTCTACCTTTAGGTCTCACATTAAATCATGCGCAATACATGAGAAAAAATATATAAGATAACAAAATACCAAGATGTAATATTTTTGTTCCTAATTTTTCTTTCTTAACTTTAAAACAACTCGTACAAACTGAGCTGTATGTAAGAAAAAAGTATTTCCAAAATTCTTTCTATAATACTTTATCAAAGAATTTTTTATGCTTTAATAACAAATGAATTTAGTAGTGATTAAGTCTCTAAAATCAACAGCTCTCTCAAACTTATAGTTTGATCTATATATATATATATATATATATATATATATATATATATATATATATATATATATATATATATATATATATATATATATATATATATATATATATATATAAATATATATATATATATATATATATATATATATATATATTATATATATATATATATATATATATATATGTATTTATATATATATATATATATATACAGATTCAAAGGTAATAGCATACGAGTATTAATAGACTGTGAATTAGAATTTGATGGATTTAGTGGCGGCAAATACATTTTTATACACACACTGAGAAATGATCTTTGTGTCAATTAATTTTCAAAACAAAGCAAAGCAAGTTGATAACACATTTTTTTTAATTTTGATATTTGGTTATTGGAGGCGATAAAAATACTAATATTATTTTGAATTTAAAAGAATAATTTCCATTTTTATCATATCTTTTAAAATTTCAGGTTTATTATTATTTAAATATAGTTTGTAATTTTTTAAACTATAAAAATATATCTTATGTTGTGTAGATTAGGTGGAAAAATTCATATCCCTATTTTTCGTGCTTATTTATATGGAGTGAGTTTGAATGTGTGAATGCAAAATTATTCTAATTATACTGATGCCTTACCTTCTACATTCCTGTACGAAAACATCACATATTCATTCGTTAACTTTGCTTTGCTATGCAAATCATTCTAAAATAATTACATAGCCATTATCATACAAAAAGTGTATAATATAAAATATGCAACAAAGAAGAGAATAATAAAGAGATTTTTGAAACGTGAATGATAAAATATTGATTAAAAACTTAAGAAAATTGAATTTTTAAATAAAATATAAGCTTTTAAATGCCAAAGTATTGAATTAAAACTGCTCTTATGGATATGCATAATATCAAATCTAGTAGCAGAAATTATTGTGCATCGTTTATTATAAAATTTTAAATGCACAGGAATCTATAATAATTTATTATAAATTAACTAAGTTTATGTATATACTTATAGACATCATATTGTATTTATTTCCTTTTTTAAATCAATAAAGGTAGCAAATATTGATATTAAATAATTCCTGAACACACTTATTTTTTAATTAAATAGAGAGAGCATAGAGATCTTTCATGTTAATTTCCTTCATTTTTTCAGTGTAATTATTCAAATTAATGTCATTTTGATAAACATATTTATTTATATCTTTTATTTTAAATGAATAGTGAGAATAAGTATATTTTTAATGTAAGAATAAATAACTATCAATTCTTATTATTGGCAATCTTCACTGATTGTCCTTCTCTAATATAAGACAAAACCCACAGACTTATTGTTATTCATTTTATTTTAAAAAAATCATTTATAAAAAGTTAGAAATATATTGGATTTTTTCCATAAAAATTTATAAATTTTGTTCGGAATATTTTAAGGTAGTTATATTGTTTATTTTTGTAAACTAACATCTAGTATTTGTTTAAAATTCATATTTTTTAATTTGTAAATAACTCAATTCTACGAAATACAAAACCTATGTACTAAGTACATATATACACACACACACACACACACACATATATATATATATATATATATATATATATATATATATATATATATATATATATATATATATATATATATATATATATATATATATATATATATATATATATATATATATATATATATATATATATATATATATATATATATATATATATATATATATATATATATATATATATATATATACATATATATATATATATATATATATATATATATATATATATATATATATATATATATTTAGATATATATATATATATATATATAGATATATATATATTTATATATATATATATATGTATGTATATATATATGTATATATATATCTGAAATATATATCTTCATAATATATATATATATGTATAGATATATGTATATATATATATATATATAATATATATATATATATATATATATATCGATATGCATTTGACAGTGATGATTGCAGTGAGTTATCAGTACTTAGTAGAGTACCCTTTATTTTTGATTACTGTTACACATCGACGTTTCATTGATCTGACACGAGTTTTAAGCTCTTCTTTCGTTATTACATGATGCCAGGAAACAATTATAGCCTCAATTAGTTCCCTTTTTATTTGATAAGTGCCTCATTTGGACAAGAGTTTTCAAAACTATTTCTTATACACTGCAATTAAAAGTAAGAATTTATGTAAAAAATTTTAATATTTATACAAGAATCAATGACGTCAAATAAAAGAGTAGATTGGACAGCCAGAAAGAGATGCAATATTATATAAAAATAGAAAAAACAGAGAAGGAAAATGCTGCAAAAGGTTCACCACATCTATTGATGACAGAAGAATAAAAAGACTAAGTCTCCAAGATGGAAAAATGTCATCAGCGGCCATCAGAAGTGATATGAAGGATGCTGGTGTTTCAGTCAGTTCAAGAACAATCAGGAAAAGATTAACAAATGTTGGACTGAGAGGTAGAATTCAACGAGAAAAGCCTTATCCTAAATTTCAGCAACGAAAAAAAAAAGACTACAGTGGACAAAGGAACACATTAATTAGACAGATGATCAACGGTCACAAGTTATATGGAGTGATGAAAATAAGCTATCGTTATTCGGTAGTGATGGGTGAAAATATGTAAGGCGTAGAACAGAGAAAGAGCTATAACCTGACTCCATTCAAGCCACTGTGAAGAACCCAGTTAGTGTTATGATTTGGTCATGCACATCATCATATTGTATTGGTCACCTTCATGTCATCGATGGGACACTGAATGCCAGAAAATACATTGACACTATCTTGGAAACAAAACTTCTACCTTCCATCAGAAATCTCTTTGCCAACAATGATTCGTTTATTTTTCTGCATGATTCTGCTCCTTGCCACACAACCAAAATATCGAAAATGGTTTCGTACAAAGAGCATGAAATTTCTGTCATGGCCAGGAAACAGTCCTGACCTCAATAATATCGAAAATTTGTGGCACTGTTTGAAAACTCTTGTCCGAATGCGGCGCTCATCAAATAAAAGGGAACTAATTGAGGCTATACTTGTATCCTGGCATCATTTAATAACGAAAGAAGAGCTTAAAAAACCTTGTCAGCTGCTCAATGAAACGTCGATGTGAAGCTGTAATCAAAAATAAAGGGTACTCTACTAAGTACTGATAACTCACTGCAATCATCACTATCTAATTTATATCTATAACTATTATCATTTAACTTTTTTGTATTGCAAATAATTGAATTTTGTGTTTTGTATTGAATTCAGTAATAAATTCTCTTTAAAATGATATATACAAGTTTGCATTTTGTGAAACGTAACGCTCTCTATATTTTTGTTATTTCAATAAATTAATGATAATCAATAGAATGTTTGTATACTATGTAAAATAATTATTATAATGTATATCAATAAAATATTGAATTGTTTTACATTTTGTCATATTAATAATGTAGTTTTTTATAGATTATTTCAAATGTTTTTTACGTTCTACAGATTAAAAATGTAAAACTTAGGTAATAACTTATATGTTCCATTTAGTTTATTAAAGCTGAGATTTTAAATGCTTATAATATAGTCTAATATCAATACAAATATAATGCCAATTTTTGATTGTGCCTTATATTTGAGATTTTTGTTATTTCAATAATTCGATGTGCTTTATAATAAACATATACACAGTTGTATATAGAGAAAAATCATTTAATAGGATTTTTATAGCCACTTTGGAAACATAAATTTTAATTTTCTATTTATGATACCACTTAAAAATTTTATAATTCTCACCATTTATGTCCTAGAAAAATTATTAAAATAAAAAAAATCACAAAATTCTGTCGGAGACGTTTTCAAATTTAAATTACATAGTACTAAAAATTTCTGCATTGAATGCTCATACAATCTCTTTAAGTGAAACTGAAAATTTTAGACAAGAATGTAATAATGAATTAAAAAATTATCTGAAACTCTAAGATTATAAAAAAGTTATGAAATCCAATTTTCTTTTCTTAAAAGAATAATTTTCAGAAGAATATTAAGGATACAGGTGATTTTGAAATTCTTAGAATAAAGTTAAAAATGTTTACCTTTTGCTTTGGTTTTCTACATAAATAATGAATTCCATTACAGTCTCTAAAGTGACTTTTCATCGTTAAAAGTGTATAATCTGATATCTAGTCAAATTTATTTTTACAAACTATTATTTTTTTTCTCTTAGAATAAATATTTTAAATCTACAACTGAAATATATTACTTGTAAACATCGGTATTGTTTTTATCAGTTGCTCTTGAAGTCAATATTCCAATATTGTCTCATAATTTTTCGATTTTAGTTTTATGTAGTGTTTGAAGTAGAGGGGGGGAATATGCTTTATAAAACATTTCCTAAAAATAAGCAATGAAATAAAAGTTACCTTTTTAATGAAATAGATAGATATGAATAAGAAAATGTAATATGTGTATAAATAAACATTTAATGCATTCATTTTTATAAAACTTGCTTGAAAGGTAAGGAATGTGTAAGGAAATATAGCTTTTATATATATATATATATATATATATATATATATATATATATATATATATATATATATATATATATATATATATATGTATATAACTCAGGGAATAATTAATTAATACTTTATACATACTTTGCAATCAAATATATTCCAAGGTCACTCTTGCTTTTTTTAATTGTAGTTAGAGTATATGTGAATTTTATTTTCCGGAAATCCATCCACCAACTGACCAAACATAAATGAAAGCAATCATATCTCAACAATGGTTGGCGAAGAGTGTTTATTAATAACAAAGCTTATGCAGAAAAACAGACATTCACTTTTAAAAGAAATTTTTATGTATTAAAATATTAATTTGTATAGTTTAAAATAACTTTAATTTCTTAGAATCATCAAATTTGAATAATTTCAGATTTAATGCATAAGAACTTTCTTGTTTTTAGATGAACATACAATATATTATAAATAGGGGAAGGTTAGTATATTTTACAGGGCTAGAAATGTCTGGAACGAAACTTTATCTTTTAGAGAAGACTCTTGCGAACTTTTTGGTGTATTAATATTAAAGATCCCATGGTTAGAGTCGTAACACAAGTTATTTTATAAATCCGATCAAAAAGGCCTACAAAATTGACTTCTTTAAAGGGAGGGTGATAAGGACATTTTAGATGACTAGAAATGTCTGGAAGCAAACTATATCTTGTAGAGGAGACTCTTGCAAACATTTTAATGTATTAATATTGAAGATCCCATGGTTAGAGGCATAACACTCCTCATTTTTCTAAAATCCGATCAAAAATGCACAAAAATTGACCTCTTTAAAGGGGGGTGATTAGTACATTTTAGGAGCCTAGAAATATCTGGTACCAAGCTGAAACTTTTAGAAAAGACGCTTGCGAACATTTTGATGTACTAATACTTAAGATCCCATGGTTAGAATCGTAACACTCCTCATTTTTTAGAATAAAGATCTATGTGTGTGATATAAATGTTTGTTGATTACGGTTGAGATTTATATCTTCAAGCAAATAATTATAATTTATTTACGAAATACTTTGCATGTGTTAATTTACCAACTAAGTTAAATTTTTTATACTTAAGAATTTCTTTTATTACCTTAATTAAATGCTTAAACGTTATCAGACAAACTGTACAAATACAAAAAAATGATTTTTTTCTCCAATCCAAAAATTTGTACTATAAGTGTTTTTTTTTTCTTTTTTAATCAATCTAATACTTTTTTTCAGAATCAATATTTAAATTATTTTTTTAGATAATATAGAAAATTATTTATCAAATAAACTGAAAAATTGATATTTCCGATAAGTAAGCGCAATGGCATAAATATATATTTTTTCTTATAAATTAAATAATTTTAGTAACATTTTAGTGTAGTTACTCATAAATTAAAGGTCTTCAATCAAATGAAATGATGATTAAATTCTTTTTAGTTAAAAATTTACAGAATGGAAATCCAATTGCATGAAGAAATGAATTTTCATCTGTTTGAAATAAAATCACATGCAGAAATGGAAATAAAATTTTCCCTTTTTGAACTAAAACAAAAAAGAAAAAAACCATTACAAAATCATTATTAATTGTTAATCTAAGAAAATTCTTAATTTCAAATATTTTACTAGTTAAGGATATAATAATTTTGATTGAAACTTTTCTGTAAGAACAAATTTCTATCTACTAAAAAATAGGAGAATAAAGTACTTTAATATAAAAAAAACAGGTTTTGTAGTATTGAGGTATTTTTTCAGGGTTGTATTGAATTCATTAAAAATGGTTTTAATTGTGAGAATCATATTTAATGAGAAATCCCCATACGTTAGATGTATTAAAAATAAGTTTGCGAGAGTGCTGCCGTTGCTAAGGAAACAGCATATTTTAAAGAGTTGCTTTTGATCTAAAGTAAGCACAATTTTACTTAAGAACTACTTTCTTAGTTTGAATTCATGAGGTTCTGGAATTTTTTATCTTCTCTTATTAAAAATAAATTATGTACTCGTTAATTGCTTGTTAAAAGATATCTCTTTCCTTTTTAATATTTTTTTTTCAAAAATTTTATTCATGAAAAATAACTTATGGATCTTTCAAATGAGCTTAAAAGGGAAAACTTTCGGATAATTTTTGTAAATACAATTCAACCTAATAGATTTCACAACATTTCCGTTTACTTCAAATAATTTAATACAAATTTTTTGCCCTTTGCAAAAAAAATAGTTTTATTGTTTTAAATAATTATAATATTTTTCTATAAAACAAATATTTTAAAAATTATTATACCATCTGTTTTAAATTGTTCATTACAATAATGTTTTGAATTAATTTAAGTAATTTTAATAATTTATACAAATATTTTATTGCATATAAGAAAAATTTACCTTATAATAAAATTTTCTTTACAGAATTATTTAAGTTTGTAGCATCTAAAAATAATTTAAAATATTTTCACTTATTCAATTCAAATTTTACTCTCATTTTAGGTTTTAAGCAAAAATATATAATTTATTATACGCATTTTAAAATATCATTTATTACTGTAGTAAATATCTCATAACCAATTCACATTATTTATACCTCCAGTAAATTTTTAATTTTTAAGATAACCATAAATTAATTTGTAGGCAAAACACTATCTGAAAATTTGAGACACATTATTTCATTGTCATATTATTACATTTAAATACGATGTTAATATTGAAATACTTAACAACAAATGTATTATTTAACAAATTCATCTTTTGCTAATTTGTGAAATTATGCCTCTGTTGTAGTCTGTTTCTGAATTATTTTTTGTCTAAAAGTTGCAACAGTGAAAATTCCAAGGGTGTACAACATTTTTAAAATTTATTTTTGAATACAAATGTTATTGATTTCTTATGTAAATGCTTTAAAAAGTTTTTTTAAGTTTAGAAATGGCATTTTAAATTACAATTTTTTTTACTCCTTTTTAATATTAAAGCCTACATGATCCATTTTAATCTTTATGTAAAATTTTTATGAGGCAATTTCTAACACATACATTAAAGTGTTTAAAATACCAAAATAATTCTATTAATTTATGATTATTTAAAAATCTAGAAAAACTAAATTCACATAATAATTTATTTTCTATGTGTTTATAGTTTTTTCTACCATTCATAATGAAATTCTTTACTTGCATTACTTTTGTACTTGAGTTTTTGTATCATTGAATTATCGGTAGTATTGGATGGGTTTACTTTCTATTTATTGAGCTTTCTTCAATTGAAATAACATATAAGATCAAAAGATATTAATTTTATTGAAGATTGTAAAAAACAGTTTCCCAAGCTTGTATAGTATGCAAACTGGTAGGTATAACACAAAACAAAACAAAAATGCTGATGTTTATAAATATTACGCAATTCATTAATTATTTCCTATTGAAACTAAAAAAATTATTTACATTCATTCAACACATTTCAGTGCGACATGAAACTTATCGTTAAATGTTTCATAAGCTTAAAAAGGCATGAATTAATAGCAGATAATTAAATACCCCTAAATTAAAATTTCTACCTCTTAATTCTAAAAGATAATCAAATTTGAAATTATATTTAGTTATTTAGTCATGTATTTAAAATATACGATTTCACTAAATTGCATTTAAATATGTTTTAAATTGGCTGCTGTTTTATTTTAAAAATGCGTAAACTAAAGTTACAGTAAAAGCTAGTCTACAAATCAGCTGCTTTGAACAAAAATTATTTTTTATCTTTTTAACGATAACAAATATCAAGAATACAAAACTTTTCTTCCTTTATAATACTAATGCACTAAACAAGGTAAAAGATTATAATAGTTATTAAAAAAATTAAATTATTATAAAATATAATTATTAATTATAAATTCCTTTTCGTTTTCCATTTCTAAAAATGTTTAATAGCTGGCCTATGAACAAAAATTATTTTTTAATATTTATTAATATAATTGCTTTGTTTAAAAAAGGCACAAACAATATTGAAATACGCAGCGATGCACAAAAATTAATTTCCTTTATTTAGTGCATTCTCATCTCAAAATATTTTAACCCTATTATAATAATCATCTTTCTATAATTTTAAAATAACGTTTATTATCCTTTTTTAAAACTCGCATCTAAATACAGTTTATTTTTATTAAAATGTTAGACCATTCCCTCTATTGAGAATTAATTTTTATTTCTATTTATCTGAGTAAATACTATTATCAAATAAAAACCAATATTTACAAAAGAAATCTTTAAAATTATGTTCGCTACTTATTTTAATAACAGCGATTTTTGAAGTCAGTCGCTTTAAACGCAAGAAAATTTACTTACGGAAATACTTTAGGTAATGAAATTGACTACACACGCTCATATCTTAAATATTTTTTCTGTTTAAATATCATGTGTGTTTGGAAACTATTTCAATGTAATTGAAAGATCAAAATACTTATATAAAGAATTACAAAAAAACAAACAAGAATTTAAGCCAGAAAGAATTTTTTATTCTATAAATGTGTAACGCAAATATTGAAAAAAATAATGAAGTACGTCCTAAAATTTTGTTTTAAAATAAGGTTAATGACATGTTTAAACTTTATAACATATTTTGATAAAAAAAATGAACTTTTGAATATCCCAGTAATTTTAATGTAGGTGATTTCCCGTATTGAGAAGAAAAATGATGGAAATTTATTAAAATATAAAAAGAAATACTACTGTTTTATAAATGAAAAAGAAGAGTATTGAAGAGTTTTTTATAATACTCGTTATACATATATTTAAGAAATAATATATTATAAAAATATGCCATGTAGTATTCACAGATTTACTCAAAGTAGTTAAAAAGACTATGTCACTAGTATTATTCGCTAATTTAAAATTTACTTAATTAAAAATCAAATCTAATTTATAAGCAATTAATTTGATTTTTTAAATTTTATCTAACATAATTTTGACAATATTTTTAAAAAATTTAAATTAGAGAAATAAATTAATCAATCTCAGTATAAAAGTATTTGACACCGTTTTATATGAAAATTGTTTTCTTTGTAAAATTTATTATTTTATTTAAAAAAAATAACAAAATGTATGCCTTTGTATAAGTTAAGTTCAATATAGATTGATAAGGTAGTTAAATTTTAGCTTAAGCTTCTCTTAATTTTTATGTAGCTATGCAAATTTTAAATAACATTTACATCAAAAAATTCTCAAATATTTTATAATTACCTTTACTCCATTTTTCAAGATATAAATTAATTTTGATATTTCACTTATTTCAATGAAGTCATCGTTTCAAAAAGTCTTAATGTATTAAAAATTATTTATTTCTTATTATTTTCATATTTTTTGAGTGATATCATATTTTAAAAGCTGTAATTTTTAAATTTCAAATAATGTTTTCAGTTTTTCTATATTCTTGACAGTATTTTCTTAAATTACGCCATATCTATTTAGTTCAAATTTTTAAAAAGGCTAAGAACTATGATTTAGTATGAGCGATAAAATGCATGTAACGGGCTTACCTAGTCCGAAAGTGGTTCCATTGCTAATTAATTAAGTTTTGACCTTTTATAAAAAGTATATTATTTATACTACATATTTTTGCTTAATTGCCCGGTTTGATTTCAGAGTTAAATTGCGTTACACGGCAGTTTTTTTAAAGTGAAATCCACTGCACGATTAATTAAAATTCTAGTTTTCATCAAAATGCATTTAATTTAAGTTAAAGAATTAGCTTTATCACCCAGTTTAATGCAGACCTATATTTCGCTAAACTGTAGTTTTTTATTCCTTATTTTTTAATGGGCATTATTGCCAGGTTCACTGCAGTCCTAGACTGCTGTAGTTTTTTTTAAGGTGGCCACCACTACCTGGTTAATTAAAATTCTAGTTTTCCTAAAAATGCATTTTATTTGAGTTATAGATTTAGCTTTATTACCCAGTCTTCACACGTTGTTGACTGCGTAGTTCTTAACTTAAATTTGTTTCTTATTATGTAATCTTTATGATCTTAGTTTCCAGTAATTAGCATTTTAATTATTCTGTAGTAAGTTTTTATAGACAGACAGACAGCAGCTCAGAGAATCTTTGAACTGTTCTTCCTGATACCATCTGAGTATTAATTGTAAAGGCAAAATATGCACAAATTCGAGTCATATTGCTTTGATACCGAGAAATCAATCAAAGAGTTATGTAATCCCAGTAAATTACACATTAATATAAGCGACATTTAACTTAATAAAGTTGAATAGGAGACAAAAATCACTATTAAAAATATTAAAGTTTAGCAAAGTATTAGTGTCCGAAAGTTTATGATGTATTTGATCTTAATACTGATTTGGCACAGGTGATGTATAATTCAGGATGCCAAATTCTGAGATTGGCTATTTTTTGGCGGATTTTTTATGTATCTGGTAACCTCATTTTTATTACGTCATACATATGGAAACCTATAATTATTATGTAGAAAATTTAATTTTTGTAAACCTTATTTTTACGTCATCTAAGCAATATTTCTTCATCGCCAAAAAAATGCAGTATTTGGAATCATGGATTATACTGCACCTTAACACTGATTTTTCACAGCTATTGATTAAATAGTTCACTGCGTAAAAGAACAAAATTATAATTGATAATGGGTGTTATCATTACTCGAAATCGGAGTTTGCACAGATGGATATTATTTGAATATGAATATGACTGCACAGTTCAAGACCCCTTGCGGATAAGTATTTCAGTAGCTGGATAAGTATTTGGCACCAGTATTTTAGAAAATGAGCTTCTGATTGCTCCAAAATCTTCTTGAGGTGGAAACACTGTATTTCTGTACAATGTAGGTTATACTAAATAATGAAATATTCAAGAAATTTTGATATTTGAAATTCAAAATAGCGAGTTATTGTAAAGTTGTAACTGGATATTGATCGGAACTTAGTAAATAAATATTGCAGGTTGTGGCGTAATTTAAGTTGTCTAGATAATTGTGCAGTGTTTAGCGCCAATTATTGTGCAGTGTTTGTCGCCACAGTTTCCTAGTCTTTTACCTTTAAATCAATACCCTTCATAACCCAATTTTTACTATCAAAAAGAAATTATTGAGCATTTTTAAAACTAGAGTTTAAAAAAATAGAAAATTTTTACAATATATTAAATTTATTAATATCCTTGTATAATATATGATTTAAATTAGAAAATATTTGATTTGTTGTTAATCATGAAGGAAACAATGTCACGATAATTTTTATTGTAATTTTAAATAAACTTCATGTTCTTGGTATATTTAACATCGGAATATTATGCATCAATTTCATAATATTCCGTCATAAAGACCATAAGTCCGTAATCTATGAAACACTTTAAAAAATAATGTGCTTTCATTTATTAGGAAGGTGCATCATTTTTAGAACATGCAAATAAACATATAAATGGATAGCAAATTGTTTAAATAATATAATTCAGTCTTTATTATGATATAAGTAAGATATCAACTTTGAAAAATAATATAATTTAAAAAATAAATCATTTCATTTTCATCGACAAAAAATCTCGAAATGTTTGTATTTCACAAATTATTTATCAAAAAAAAAAAAAAGTGAAAATGTGTCAGATATGTAACGTGAAAATATTTTGGTGAATGTATGGCAAAGTAACTTAATATTTATTTGTCATAAAAATAAAATTTATTGCATGGACTACATAATCTACAAAAATATATAAAAATCAGAAAAAGTAATTTTCCTAAATTTACAATTATCAGAACTTTGCAGCTGCAAATAGATTTAAATACCTCACCATACCAATGTTAACAGAATAAATCTTCTTTGTTGTAGTAAATCAACATTCTTAATATTTTAAAAATTAGCATATATATATGCCGAAAATTAACGAAGTTAAACCAATTTATTTTATAATAAAATAACATAAAATATTGTATTTTTGGAAAAATTGCTAAAATATGTTTTCGAGATAAGCAATAAAATGATAGAAGTAAATGAAGTGTAAGTATTTTTGCCTGCATATTCATTAAAGAAAATAAAAAATTCGTGTTAAGAGCAATTTATGTAAGTATGAAATAACACATAAAACCGTTTTCATCTGATAACATTTTACAACCGTTTTCCCATTTACTAGTTGTAGGTAATTAAGTAGCATGTATTGGCTAAAGAACTTAGCCATTAAGTGCATTACGTAAAATGACGAAAGCATAAGAGACACAAGTATGTGATTAGCTATTAAGTACTTATATTTATCTCTATCCTTTATATGTTAAGAATTTAATATATGTGTAATATTTTTAGATAAAAACTCTTAGTTTTATGTGTTAAATTAATTAATTATTTATGATTTATCGTAAATGTTTTACTTTTTCATTTAATAGTTTTAAAGCTGTGAAACAATTCCTTGATTATTTTATTAACTCTATTCATATAGACTAGACTATAGTAAGGCAATTAATATTTTGATTGGCTTTTATCTTCTAATATCATAGGTTTGGTTTGTTTGTCACTCAACGGTCAGTTTTTGCAAACGAGGGCTAATTAGACCTGGACCTACGGTTTAAAGTGGATTCTGAACCACTACAAACATTCATGCCCAAGGTGGTATTCGAACCCACGAACTGTTGAACCGAAGGCAAGAGTGCTAACCATTCGGCTGCCAGCTCGACTTTAATATCGTAGATTGGAGTTAATTGACATTTCAGTTAATTATTAAATTCCTGTATCATATTGCAATTAACATCTCTAAAATCCGAGCACATACATATACGATGTAAAACGATTCGCAATTATTTCTTTTATTTACACGAGTCTTTCAAGTAAGCCTCAAATATATTTATTCATGAAAGTAAAACAAAAATTTGTTGATAAAAATAAAAATAGTAATGAATTTTTATAAATTATAAAGTTTAGGTCATTTTCAAAGCATGACCAAATACTAAATAGTTGAAAACATGCAAATGAAAACATTTTCTCAGAATACGTGAGTACCTTTCATCCGAAAAGTTACTATAGTTGGTGGCACTGCTTTCAAAGTGTTAAATTAAAGTGAATTCGAATAATTGTTAATTCCTTTGAACCGCTACTAACATGTAAATGTTTGTAGCTTAAAGTAAAAAATTGCTCAGATACTATGGTAGTTTTCGTTTCAAATATTTTCAATGATATCTAAATAAGAAAAAAGAGCAAACAAATATATTTGTATAATCCCCATACTATACAGGTAATCGCCAATAAAATCTAAATGAACTAACATAGTATCTCCATTCAAATTAAAACAGAATTTCTTATAAATAAAAATATACCATTCATATAATAAAAACTTGTAATCCTTAAAGATAAATGGAATTTTATCCCAAAATACAACACAGGGACCACAGGGAGATATCGATAAAATACTCCAACAAAATATTTTATTAAATCATCAATCTTCCACCTTGCAGATGTGATAATTGAGGATTGCTATTATATTGTTTCCACTAGATATTTTTATGAAGCCCGATGGCTTAGTGGTAGCGTTCCACTCTACCAAGGCACTGGTCCGAGGTTCAATTCTCGGGATGGACAAGGTCGACTCAGCCTTTCATCCTTTTAGTGGGTTGAAAAACTGAGTACCAAACATACTTAGGAACTAAACACTAAAGATTTCGCATTAGGCTGAACACCTAATCAAGACATATTTTTCACACTCCAGTGCCTCTGTATCACGAAAGCAGAGATCGGTGATGTAGGCCTCAGGCATGACAGCCCACACGGGCTGTGTTGCCACATATATTAGAGGCTTTATATGTTTACATGATTTTCATCCGCTTCTCAGATATTTTCAACTTACCTGCAATAATAATTACCTGTTTTTCCAGAAACAGATACAACCCATTTGATACCTTCAAAATTTTGAATATTTAAATCTTTGTGGCATCATTTTAACTATGCACCTTTGAATTATACAAATGGAGAATCACACATTTCTGTGTAACTTACAACAGATACTGATGAATGTTATATATCTTCTAGTGTCATTGCAAACATAGTGTGAAAGCCAATCTTGATTTCTGCTTGGTTTAAAGGATAACTTATTACATTCCACAGTAAATACTACCACTTGATGACTAGGTACAGTTCTTCTAAACTTTGTGTTTGCAATTATTTCCACTATCATAAGATGGTAGAAAAAGAAATGGAAAACATTTGTAATTGAAGCCTACATCATTTCAATCAATGAGATGACAAAGTTTAGAGTCTTCCATTCTTTTGCTGGGATTGTAGAAATTCGTTTGTCTTGAAGCAAATCATTCCAAAGTCCTAAACATTTTTATTTATGCTTATTTATAGTTATCCTAAACATATTGCTGGGTATTATTGCGCACGTTTTTGGTCTTTTTCAATAAAGAATCTTGGTTTCTTGGGTATGAACTTGTTTGCTTAGTTACTTAAAATCTGTACAGAATTTTTTCAAAACGTATTTGAGTTTAAAACTAGAACATTCCACTCAGTGCTTAAAGCTAAAAATGAAAATAATTTCAATGTTTACAAAATAACTTATATTAAAACTAATGGTAGATAAATAATTAGATAAACATTTTTGGTCAGCTATCGTAAGTGCAATTATAATAAGAAATTTTGACTATATCTAATCCAGAGATATAAATTATAGGTGATAGTGCATTTTAAACTGTGAAACAGAAAATTATAGCTTCATATTAGTAAAATACTGTAATAAAGATTAAGTTTTCTTCTTTTTTCAGATATTTACTTTATAAAAATAATTCCACTTGATAAAGAATTAGAATTTATTTTTTCTGTTTTAAACTATTATTATAATCTAATAATTTAAAAAGTTATCAGTTTTTGATTTTTATCCATATGAATTTTTTTTCATACTAAAACTGAATATTCTTCAATAAAATAAGAATGTTGAACTATAAAATTGAGCAATATTTTTTTTCATATTCATTCTAACTATTTTGAAAACATTCTACAATTTAGATAAAAATCTTGTTTTTTAATAGTGAACGTGTTAACTTAGATTTTAAATCAAAATTCATAAAGTTTATATTCAATGATTAAATTAGAATAATAATTTATTATTTATATGAAAATATATAGCGTAATAATAATATAAATGTTATGTCAACTTAAAATCATAATGTGTATTTAACAAAGGTTCTTAGATAAAATTCTGAGCTATTCCTCTTCCTAACAATTATTTATTTTATTAGTTTTCATATTTTAGATTGAAATAAATTAGTTTTTAATTTTACAGATATGATTTCATTTAAAAATTTCATTTGTGGATTTCAATATAAATATGAACCAAATATCATTATTAATTATCACATTTATTTTAAAGATAATTAAAATTGTGTCTATATTTTAAATGAAACCAAATAGTGCTAAATTATTTTCAAATGGTCATTCATAAAAATATGTGATTTATAAAAAAAAAGTACATATTCTACTTTCTTGATAAATGAAATAAAATTATCACTTATAAAGAATATAGTTTTCAATTAAAATGTGTTGACATTCTGAAATGTTTGAATTTAATTATTTTTAAAGAAATAAATGTCAAATAATTTAGAATTTAACAAACATAAAGTTTTGAAATATATATAGCATAACATATATATTTCAACATTTTTTAACTTATTTTACTAAAAAATTAAAATTTAGTTTAATGGAGATAAATTTTGAATTTGCATATCAACTTCCAGTAAAACTTTGGTTAAGTATATAATTAAAATATATTGAGCAAATATACAGTTGATATAGAAAAATATTCAAAAACTTGTTCTAGAATTTTTTTAAAAATTTTAAGTTAAATTGCAATTGTATAAAACATAAAATAGCATAAGTATAAAAGAAATTTAGAAACAAAGCATATCATTTTAGATTTAAAATATATTTGATTTGTACGATTCTAATAAATCTACGTAAACATATTTTAATGCAGTATTCTTAAAAATTAATTTATGAAGTAGTGTACATTTAAGAAAAGAACTTCAGCAAATTTTAAAGTAGAATTTTTTTGTCCAAAAACAATTTCAGGTGAATTTCAATTTGATATAGTATTTTTTATTTCATAGAAAAATTAAGTTTTGTTAAATTTATTCAATAAATTAAGCAAAATAAAATATTATGATATTGTTTTTTTATTTCATAATATATATGATATAGTGTTTTTTATTTCATAGAAAAAATTAAGTTTTGTTAAATTTATTCAATAAATTAAGCCAAATATGAGAAAAAATGCTTAAGTGTGAGACGTAAAAGAAATTGTTATACTGATCAATTTTCTATATTTTAGTTAAAGCATAAATATTATCAAGACAAATGTTTATTTTTAAAATGTTTAATTGAAAGAACATATGATTTTCGATTAATTACTATGCATCATGCTTATAATACGTACTAATTTCAGGTTTTTGGTTTGTCGCTCAACGGTCATTTTTTGCACACGAGGGCTAATTAGACCGGGACCTACGGTTTAAAGTGGATTCCGAACCACTACAAACATCCATGTCCAAGGTGGGATTCGAACCCACGAACTGTTGAACCGAAGGCAAGAGCGCTAACCATTCGGCTGCCAGCTCGGCCGTACAGAATGAAATTCCTTTCATATTTTCAAAAATGTAATTTCTACTTTTTCAGTTATTAATTATACATAAAAAAAGTTAAAACTTATCTCTAAAATTATACATTTAGAAATATTAGAAATAAATTAGTTATCACTTCATCGAAATTACATAAGAAAAAGGTTTTTCTAATATTTCCTTAAAATGATAAAATGCACAGTAATAAGTTGAAGAATGAATATCACATGAATAGTTATAATGATCATTCATTCGAAATTTCTGATAATTTATTCAAATTTTATTTGTTTTAATATTGCAAAAATCGTTTGGTATTTTATATATAAAAGTTAAATGATTGTATTTTCAAAATTCAACTATTTAATAATTTAAATTAAATAAACACCGATGCATTATTTTTATTTACTAAAAAAACTAGTAATATTAAATCATTTTGAGCTATGAATTAAAATATTTATTTGATTATAAGACATTTGGCTCAGAAAAAAAATTTTAAGTTTTAATTCCTTTGCTTTTAGTAATATTTTTAAACCTTTTCAAAGATCCCAGTTTCAAACAACTGAACATATGACATTATTTCTTAATTACAGTTTTGAGGATTTATTTCTTAAGCTTAATTAAAAATTATGTAACTCTTTTTCTTCAATTGAATCGGTGAAATAAAACATTATTTTTAATTTAATAAAATGTTCGTTATTTCATACAGTGAAATTCCAATAATTATTAAAAGGGCTTTTTTATAATATTTTACTACTTTTTATATCTCTATAAAAAATTAATATAGATGATTTATTTTACCTATATTCAAAGCATTAAATGAATCTTGAAGTTGTAACAGTTAATATTATGTACTTCGGAATAATTAAGTATTTTACAATAATTTATTCTAAATTAAGAAATATTAACGTATTTATAACTCGCATGAAAATAAAACTTAATGTGTTTGCAAAAATAATTGAGGAAGGATTAATTTTGTTATGAGGAACATTACGACAATAAATAGAGATTATCAGTGATTCATTCATCTTGTATCTTTAAATAAGTTATCTACAACCTGGGTGGAGACACTTTGCAACTTCTTTCATTAATAAACTATTCATCTTTGACCTTTAAGAGTCATGCGCGAAGGAGTAATCCCTTCTTTATCTTAAAATATTCTCTATGGATGAAGATAGTTAAATATTTCGAAGCTGGTGATTAGGTTCATTTCCATCAGTATACTTAAGAGGAACATTAGTTAAACTTCATTAATTACACATGAAACTTATATAAGGCATTAGAAAAGGTTGAATAATTAGTGTTATACACAATATGGCATTTATTTTTCATTCATATGTAAATTACATAAACTTTGAGTGAAGTTTTGGTCTCATCAAAATATTTCATTAATTTACTCCTGGTCTTTCTGACTACATATTTTAAAGAAATATGCTTTCAAATTTAAGGAGTTTATTCTATATATATATATATATATAATATATATATATATATATATATATATATATATATATATATATATATATATATATATATAATATATATATATATATATATATATATATATATATATATATATATATAATATGCAGGTTAATAAAATGATAACTATGTGAATTTATTTAAATAAATAATGTAAACTTACATTCTCAGAAATATGCAGACTTCCAAATAAAAGAAAAGACTAAGTATTTAAAAGTAATCAATGAATTATAAATGTGATAAACAGTCAAATAAATTGTGATTAAATCCTACTGTTTCTTTAAATACGAATCAATTTTCAAATTTAAATATTTGAATGGCGTACAAAGCTGTTACGCTTCCTATTATACATTTGTATAAAAAACATAACAACTCTAAGATGGTCGGAAATTTATATCTAATGAGTAAGAAAATAATTTAGATTTAATTTAATTTCATAAATAATTTATGAAAATCTACTAATATAATTTATAATAAATTATTTTTCATATCTTATTTAGAAAAACAAATGCATAAAATAAATACATGATTGGGAGGTGAAATATTTCTCAAGCTGTGACTGTATTAAAAAGTTAATAAAAAGTATACCGGAAATAATTTTTCAGCAAAAACGACTATTAAAATACACCACTAAAATGTTAATATGAATAAATTATTATGCAATAAAACAAACAAACACCAAGAATAGATATAAATAACATCCAATACTAAATTAACATTAGAAAAAAACTTTATAAGTTCGTAATTTTTCTCCCTTCTTTCAACTGCCATAATCTTAAAAGAAGTATTAATATTTTTACAAAGACTTATTTGATTCCTAAATTAAAATAAAATCACTTTTAAGAAGGAGAAAACATTATTACATATTACATAAAAAACATTATTACATAAAAAATTATTAATAAGAACAATTTGTTTGAATACGTTAAAAATGTTGTATTGCAAAGAGAAATTTTAAATAAATATTTAGTTAAATGCATGCAAGAAAAGAGTTTCACTAATAACATAAATATATATTATATTTTCCACTATACAAGTGAAAAATTTCCCTATATAATTTACTTTTTCTTATCAACTTAAAAACATAAGATAAATTAACATATTTCTTGTTTTATATAATGGTGATATAGCTCATATAATAATCATAATAACTTACAATAAATAATCATAGTAATAATTTATCACCGCATTTCGTTACAGTTACTCTATACATTATCTACAAAATCTATGGTAAAATCATTAAAGTTATTTGAATTTCATAACTCAATTTATTGTAAAAACAGCCTATAATCAATAAGAAATCACTTAAGAAAACTAATCATTCAGTTCCTATAATCATATTTAGTTATAAATTTAGTAATGATTTCATAAATAAATTATGCCGAATGTATATGAAATAAAAAGGATTAAAGCCCACAGCTTAAAATCACAAAAACGCCTAGCTTAAAATAAGTTGCAGATTGCTGTACATATATATCTGAAGATTAGTGATTTGTACTTTTTGGAAACTCTTTGGAAAAAATTCTTACACTTTTCTCAGGTAAAAAAATGCATGAAGAATTCTTCCTAATGCGTAACATTCTGTCGCCTTTTATTGTTAAAAGCTTTCAACTTCTGGGAAAAAAGCATTAAAGTAAAGTAAGTATAAGGAAATATATATTTTAATTGTTTGTTCATGTAGGAATTTATTTAAATTCTATATTGTCAACTTAGGACTCCATTTTGGGGAGGATTATTATATAATGGAAATTATACCAAGTTTAATTAAACATATATGGAATCTATTAATGTTCAGCGTTACAATTCTTTTTAAAATGAAATATTTCTATAATCTTTTAAATGTATCAAAATATTCTCCAATTTTTATTCATTATGTCTACTATTTATTATTATCTATGATACGCGCGCCTTCGTTGTTGATATTATAATCACTTTTAATAAATATACTCCAAATAATAAAATCTTATCTTAACAAGAGTTATCTCACAAGATAGGAATGTATACAGAATAAAAGTTGGTTTTTGTGTCAAAGATAGTGTAATGAAATAAAATTTAATTTATCAATAAAAAATATGCATTAATATTTATAAATGCATAATAACTATGTATTTCAATAGCAAATAATTAGGATTTAAATATTTTTTCAAACATTTTTCTTAATAAATTTAACACTGTCTGAACATTCCTTCCATGAAAAAATTACAAAATTGAAACTGCAAAGAGTAAAATTTATTTCTTATTTTTATATCAGAAACTAATTTGTAAGCCAATGAAGTATATATCTTTAATAAGATTTAAACTTTTAATAAGATTCTATCATATTACTAAAATACTATTATATTTTGCTAATTTATTATAAAACTTGCAATGTTGCTTTTAATCATTTAAGAGAACCTAAGAAAGAAAATTAGAAATTATTTTTTTCAATGAGTAATAAGTTAAATAAAATTTCTTATGTATTCTGTGCAAGATAGTTTTAATAAGTAGTAATCCAGTTTTAATTCTATGTAATATTCTTAAAAAATTAAAACATATTCATGCATTTACTTATTTTACATTGTTAAAACTTTTGTATAAATTTGATAATTTTCCATAAATTTCAATTCATCGATAAACAAGGATTTGATTAATCGATTTTATTCTTACATTGTTTATTCCTAATGCTATCAAAGTTTATTAAAATAATATTCAGAAGTAAGAAATGACAATACAATGAATAAGCCATTTTGGTTCAAAGAGAAATATCTCAACGAACAGAAAGAAAATATGTAATCAGAAAATATATAAACAAGCAGCAATATTTTCCGAAACTTCTTTAATGCTTCCTATCACGACAAAAGATGTAACATTTGAAAGAAGTTATTGTCTCTTAGACAAATAATGTCCTTTTTCAATAAGGAGATGCTGGAGAATAATGGTTGGAAATAAACGTTTCCTCTGTTTCTTCCTTTTTTGTGTATCTGCCCAAGTCATGAAATTTACTGCATGAGAAACGCCATCTTGTCTGGTTGGATTGCGTTTACTCTTATCAACTATGATACTTCTGCAATAACAAAGGACATCAGCTTCTTCTCTGTCTGATTTAAAGAAAAAGACATTTTTTACAATCTTTTAAAAATCGACATAATTGAAGAATAGCGTGATATTCAAAAGTCTCCTTTCTCTGGTAAAGACTATTATATACTATTTCCTATGTGTTCAAAGAAAAGAAATCTATAGTGAGAATCTAAGTTATTTGAAATTTTTTTTTATTAATATATTCTACAAAGTATTAACTTTTCTACAATTTCTTAATTATTTAATACGAAAATAAGATTTTTAGGTAGTTTTTAACGAAACGACTCTGTACAATCCATAGTTTATGAGAAAATTACGAAAATAAAAAGTATGATGTCACTTCCGGTGCAAGAAAAAACACTTTACTGAACATATTAACAGCAGTATATGCAGAGGAAATCGACGGGCATACTCCCTGGCAGTTTATGAGGTATTTTCATTACATCGGCCATACATCAAGTACAAATCGCAGTAGTCACGAAGGAAATACATGGCCACCATACGAAGACTACGGGTAGCTGCAAGATGAAGCCTTTTAAGTATCAGTTCCCCGGCGGCTTAACGTCATTCCGTGGCGTGCGCATTAATGACGCGATATGCGCCGTGAACGTTTTAAACATTATTGTCTGGAAAGATATGAAAGTAATGTTGCTGATATGTCCAATAACGTGTTTTTTCTGGCACCGGCTGTGACGTCATACTTTTTCTTATTTTACTCGTAAATTAGGGATCGTACAGGAATGCCTCTTTAGGTAGTTTTTATGTATTCCGAACGAGAAATCTAGCTTTGCAGAGTTTATACGGTCGTTTTGCGACACCCTGTATAGTCTCAATACATTTTATAAATATATTCAGACAGTCTGCAGTTTTTTCTTGTTGGAGTGACTTTTAACAAATCATTACACTTATATCAAAAAACTGGAATCCTCATCATTTGTTCAAATTAGGAACTTTACTTCATGGAAGGGTAAATGCTCTGTTTTTTATGTATACAAGTCGTTACTTTTCCAGGGCACTACATCTCTCTATTTGAAATCATTGAGTACGTTATATTTGGCATGCACTTCTTCCTGCAGGCAAAAATCTACAAAATGAGACAGAATGGAAAAAATTAAGCTCAAGATACATATTTTGCTCCCACGTTTCCTTGCAGAAAACATATGTTCGTCTTACATATCATATTCAACATTACTTGTAACAAAATTTGTCATATTTCAAACGAAGTAAATTCTTTGTCAAGAGCTTCGAAGACGTAAGAAAGTATTCACTTTTGATTTTATGGCTATCTTAGTACGTGTCGAAAACTAATTATTCAAAGTTTAACAAACATAAAATTTATAATCAATTTTAAAAATAGATTTATGAATTATTTTATCAGAAAGAAATACTTATGACAATGAATAAATTCAGTACAAAATTTTAAATTATAAAAATTTTCTGAGATATTTGTTATTTTACAATACTCTAATTACGTTATTTTATAGAAAGTACATGGATATCAAATGTACTTTAAATCTGATATTTCTGTAATTTATTTTGGCTATATCAATTTCTGCAACATGCATACATATTTAATTTATTCAATTAAATGTTTGTTGCATTTAAAATTAAGTGAAAACAAAATTTAATCATTTTCAATTATATATATACTGCCCACCATTGAAAATACAACACCAAGGATTGGTCAGGAAATTATGTAAATTTCAGGGTAGACGCACCTTTCCGAGTTTTGTGAATGATATGAAATGCGCAACTCAGCAGAGTACTAAGGACAAGACATAAAGTGAGAAACGGACAAAGTGGACAATATAACTCCGTTATTGATGCTTAGAAATAATTGTTGAAAAATTGTTCTTGTCGCAAAAGACGCCGGTAACACGCCAGGACATCGTCGACGTAGTCAATTTCAAGAGACAGATGACTTTACGAGGAGCATGGTGATCCGACTGAGAAAGGCAGGTTGGTCTAACAGCATATCGTAGCTAACGACAGACACCTGGTCACGTCCACAGTTCACCATCTGGGGTGAAGATGGTGGTACACTTGCCGGGAGCCAACGCATCAAAAGTGGCGACAACACGCTTGGATCGAAGCTTCCAACGGGTGACAGTGGTGGTCCCACAAACTCGTCTACCGAAATTTTGTATTATGTGAAAGACAAACTGTATGTTGTCATATCGAGCAAAATAATTTACCTTCGATTGGTTACTAATGACCTTTGCTCATGGCTTCCATTAAGAAAACAGCCATTGGTCCTATTAAATAGACAATAACGTCTGGAATGGTACCTGATTAGAGTAATGTGGATAAAGGAGTAGCACAGAATAGTCTCCTCAGATGAGTCAAGCTTTAGGATTGTCGCCTTGTATGAGTGTGGCATCGATGCAGAGACAAGTCCAAACCAGCAACAATTGTGGCATGTTCCACCACAACGAGGCACCATGGTTTGGGATACCATTACATACGATTCCAGGTCACCTTTAGTTAATATTTACGGCACTATGACAGCCCAACGATACGTGGATCATGTACTTCGGCTAATAACACTCTCCTATTTTCAGGTGTTAACATCCCTTTATCAGCAGGATAACACCAGACCACAAATTGCTCGTATCAACTAACATGCTTTGCTAGATCTACAGCTGCTTCCCTTTCCACCGTACTTGTCAGTTCTCTCAATAAATGAACATGTTTGGAATATGATTCCATGCCATTTGCAGACACTTTTATTACCTTTTTCAGAAGATGCCCTTTAAAAAATGATTGATGGTGAATCTTGAGATATTCCTCATGACGCCATCTGTACTCTCATTGACTCAATGCCTTGACATGTTTCTTCATATATCACCATCCACGGTCACTGTGGTCTGAGGATTTACTGACCCGACCCTGATATGTGTATATATATATATATATGTATATGTATATATATATATATATATATATATATATATATAAATCCAGCCACCTACAATAGCTTAATTTAATAATTCAATGTGCAGATAGATGCAATTATTTTTCAAGATTTATGTTAACATCGAGGAAAGCAATTTATATATGGATTCAGTCAAAGGAAACATGATCAATGGTAATTATTGATACAATGAAATATTTAAATTTTTTTACATCCTTATTTTTTCAAGAAATATACAATTAATGTAAAAGAAAAAAATTCAGGTACAATGAAATTTAATTTATCATCATGATAAACTATGCTTAATTTGAAATTTCTCACTGATCAATAAGGACAGGGTAATTAATGAAGCATATTGTCTACAGTGAAAAAAATATCATTTAACTAGAAAAAATTAAATACAGCAAAAAAAGAGTACAAAATTACGTCAAAAAGTCTTTGTACGCTATTACCAAAGACTACTTGAAAGCAACTACATAAACTATATCTCTAGAGAAACCATAAAAATATCAAATACGATTAATATTTTAACTGCTAATAGGGGATTAGTATCATATGTACGACAGCCCAATGAACGTTAAATACAAAAGAGTGTAATAGTGAGAAATTGTTTTTAAATAAGAGCATGTTTCTTAACTGGAAAAAATTACTAGCAATATGGTCTTTTAAATTTACTATTCAAATTAATTTTTCATAAAAAAATCAAAGAAATGAGGAAGACTTAAAATTATACAATACACCTGGAATAATAAATATTTAAATCTCAAATAGTTTGTAGGGCGGATAACAACTGATTTTTTCTATATGGGATATTTTTGAGAACTTTTGTGAAAAATATCAGAAATTTCACTAAGACTGTAGTTTTAATAATACTGGAGATTAAAATCTAGAAAATGTCGAATATAATATAGTTTCAACTTTTAATGTCTAATGCTATTTCTTTATTTCATCATAAAATGGGCGAGCCAATAACTGAGGAACAGATATTTATTGATTTTAGTATATTTATCTGCATCGATTATTGAAATACACGAAGCTAACCTGTTTGCTGGGAAGGATCAAATGTATACCCCGGATAGCTGAACGTATTTCCTGCATTTCCTATATTTATCTGCATCGATTATTGAAATACACGAAGCTAACCTATTTGCTGGGAAGGAACAAATGTATACCCCGGATAGCTGAACGTATTTCCTGCATTTCCTATATTTATCTGCATCGATTATTGAAATACACGAAGCTAACCTGTTTGCTGGGAAGGAACAAATGTATACCCCGGATAGCTGAACGTATTTCCTGCATTTCCTATATTTATCTGCATCGATTATTGAAATACACGAAGCTAACCTATTTGCTGGGAAGGAACAAATGTATACCCCGGATAGCTGAACGTATTTCCTGCATTTCCTATATTTATCTGCATCGATTATTGAAATACACGAAGCTAACCTATTTGCTGGGAAGGAACAAATGTATACCCCGGATAGCTGAACGTATTTCCTGCATTTCCTATATTTATCTGCATCGATTATTGAAATACACAGAAGCTAACCTGTTTGCTGGGAAGGAACAAATGTATACCCCGGATAGCTGAACGTATTTCCTGCATTTCCTATATTTATCTGCATCGATTATTGAAATACACGAAGCTAACCTATTTGCTGGGAAGGAACAAATGTATACCCCGGATAGCTGAACGTATTTCCTGCATTTCCTATATTTATCTGCATCGATTATTGAAATACACGAAGCTAACCTATTTGCTGGGAAGGAACAAATGTATACCCCGGATAGCTGAACGTATTTCCTGCATTTCCTATATTTATCTGCATCGATTATTGAAATACACGAAGCTAACCTATTTGCTGGGAAGGAACAAATGTATACCCCGGATAGCTGAACGTATTTCCTGCATTTCCTATATTTATCTGCATCGATTATTGAAATACACGAAGCTAACCTGTTTGCTGGGAAGGAACAAATGTATACCCCGGATAGCTGAACGTATTTCCTGCATTTCCTATATTTATCTGCATCGATTATTGAAATACACGAAGCTAACCTGTTTGCTGGGAAGGATCAAATGTATACCCCGGATAGCTGAACGTATTTCCTGCATTTCCTATATTTATCTGCATCGATTATTGAAATACACGAAGCTAACCTGTTTGCTGGGAAGGATCAAATGTATACCCCGGATAGCTGAACGTATTTCCTGCATTTCCTATATTTATCTGCATCGATTATTGAAATACACGAAGCTAACCTGTTTGCTGGGAAGGATCAAATGTATACCCCGGATAGCTGAACGTATTTCCTATATTTATCTGCATCGATTATTGAAATACACGAAGCTAACCTGTTTGCTGGGAAGGATCAAATGTATACCCCGGATAGCTGAACGTATTTCCTGCATTTCCTATATTTATCTGCATCGATTATTGAAATACACGAAGCTAACCTGTTTGCTGGGAAGGATCAAATGTATACCTCGGATAGCTGAACGTATTTCCTGCATTTCCTATATTTATCTGCATCGATTATTGAAATACACGAAGCTAACCTGTTTGCTGGGAAGGATCAAATGTATACCCCGGATAGCTGAACGTATTTCCTGCATTTCCTATATTTATCTGCATCGATTATTGAAATACACGAAGCTAACCTGTTTGCTGGGAAGGATCAAATGTATACCCCGGATAGCTGAACGTATTTCCTGCATTTCCTATATTTATCTGCATCGATTATTGAAATACACGAAGCTAACCTGTTTGCTGGGAAGGATCAAATGTATACCCCGGATAGCTGAACGTATTTCCTGCATTTCCTATATTTATCTGCATCGATTATTGAAATACACGAAGCTAACCTGTTTGCTGGGAAGGATCAAATGTATACCCCGGATAGCTGAACGTATTTCCTGCATTTCCTATATTTATCTGCATCGATTATTGAAATACACGAAGCTAACCTGTTTGCTGGGAAGGATCAAATGTATACCCCGGATAGCTGAACGTATTTCCTGCATTTCCTATATTTATCTGCATCGATTATTGAAATACACGAAGCTAACCTATTTGCTGGGAAGGATCAAATGTATACCCCGGATAGCTGAACGTATTTCCTGCATTTCCTATATTTATCTGCATCGATTATTGAAATACAAGAAGCTAACCTGTTTGCTGGGAAGGATCAAATGTATACCCCGGATAGCTGAACGTATTTCCTGCATTTCCTATATTTATCTGCATCGATTATTGAAATACACGAAGCTAACCTGTTTGCTGGGAAGGATCAAATGTATACCTCGGATAGCTGAACGTATTTCCTGCATTTCCTATATTTATCTGCATCGATTATTGAAATACACGAAGCTAACCTGTTTGCTGGGAAGGATCAAATGTATACCCCGGATAGCTGAACGTATTTCCTGCATTTCCTATATTTATCTGCATCGATTATTGAAATACACGAAGCTAACCTGTTTGCTGGGAAGGAACAAATGTATACCCCGGATAGCTGAACGTATTTCCTGCATTTCCTATATTTATCTGCATCGATTATTGAAATATACGAAGCTAACCTATTTGCTGGGAAGGAACAAATGTATACCCCGGATAGCTGAACGTATTTCCTGCATTTCCTATATTTATCTGCATCGATTATTGAAATACACGAAGCTAACCTGTTTGCTGGGAAGGATCAAATGTATACCCCGGATAGCTGAACGTATTTCCTGCATTTCCTATATTTATCTGCATCGATTATTGAAATACACGAAGCTAACCTGTTTGCTGGGAAGGATCAAATGTATACCCTGGATAGCTGAACGTATTTCCCGCATTTCCTATATTTATCTGCATCGATTATTGAAATACACGAAGCTAACCTGTTTTCTGGGAAGGATCAAATGTATACCCCGGATAGCTGAACGTATTTCCTGCATTTCCTATATTTATCTGCATCGATTATTGAAATACACGAAGCTAACCTGTTTGCTGGGAAGGAACAAATGTATACCCCGGATAGCTGAACGTATTTCCTGCATTTCCTATATTTATCTGCATCGATTATTGAAATACACGAAGCTAACCTATTTGCTGGGAAGGATCAAATGTATACCCCGGATAGCTGAACGTATTTCCTGCATTTCCTATATTTATCTGCATCGATTATTGAAATACACGAAGCTAACCTGTTTGCTGGGAAGGATCAAATGTATACCCCGGATAGCTGAACGTATTTCCTGCATTTCCTATATTTATCTGCATCGATTATTGAAATACACGAAGCTAACCTGTTTGCTGGGAAGGATCAAATGTATACCCCGGATAGCTGAACGTATTTCCTGCATTTCCTATATTTATCTGCATCGATTATTGAAATACACGAAGCTAACCTGTTTGCTGGGAAGGATCAAATGTATACCCCGGATAGCTGAACGTATTTCCTATATTTATCTGCATCGATTATTGAAATACACGAAGCTAACCTGTTTGCTGGGAAGGAACAAATGTATACCCCGGATAGCTGAACGTATTTCCTGCATTTCCTATATTTATCTGCATCGATTATTGAAATACACGAAGCTAACCTATTTGCTGGGAAGGATCAAATGTATACCCCGGATAGCTGAACGTATTTCCTGCATTTCCTATATTTATCTGCATCGATTATTGAAATACACGAAGCTAACCTGTTTGCTGGGAAGGATCAAATGTATACCCTGGATAGCTGAACGTATTTCCTGCATTTCCTATATTTATCTGCATCGATTATTGAAATACACGAAGCTAACCTGTTTGCTGGGAAGGATCAAATGTATACCCTGGATAGCTGAACGTATTTCCTGCATTTCCTATATTTATCTGCATCGATTATTGAAATACACGAAGCTAACCTGTTTGCTGGGAAGGATCAAATGTATACCCCGGATAGCTGAACGTATTTCCTATATTTATCTGCATCGATTATTGAAATACACGAAGCTAACCTGTTTGCTGGGAAGGATCAAATGCATACCCCGGATAGCTGAACATATTTCCTTCATAGAGTAATTGGTTTGCTAGTGTCACTCAAGGTTCCTTATTTGCAGAATAGCTATATGATATAACGGTAATTAATTATTATAATTAATTACCGTTATATCATATAGCTATTAAATCATGTAGCTATCATATACAAAAGGTAAAAATGTATTATAATCATGTAAAACATTTATTTTCCCATTTTCTTACTCCTGATTCCATACTAGTGCTACATACCTTTAACAATAGTCACTGAAGTTGTAAATAGTATGTCACTTGTTGCAAGTCATCTGTATACATAAATATTATAAACAAAAGAACTCTTAAAATTTTCAATTAGGTATTAATGAATCATAATTTCCAAATTCTTTTTCATTGATATCTTTTTGTACAAATAATATTGTATATTAATTTTCAGACATGTACTTAAAGGTTGGGTGTAAAAGCATTCTACTTCGTAAACAGTCTTCTTTAAATAAATGTGTGTGAGGAAGAGAAACCAATCCGATAACCAATCGAAACAGAACGAAGTCCCTTCACACTGTTGCTAAATATCTTATATTTAAAATAAAAAGATGCATATGGAAGTGTACAAACTATATCGTATTTTTGAATGTTAATTAATAAGGAATTTTAAAAAATATGTTTCATTTTGTCCTCTTTCTCATACAATTTTCTGTTTTGTCAAATAAATCAATTGGACAATAGATGTATCCATGTATGAAATTACTAGTGATGTTAATATTTTATTAACACAATGAATTTTAATAATAATTTCAAAAACAATGAAATTATTGATATAAATCTTCATCCAAAATAACTCTTAAATAATCTATTTAAGTACAAAAGAGAAATACGTTGAAAACAAATTTTAATCTTTGTAAATAAATTACACTAAAAAAGCTAATATTTAGTCAGAAGATAATATAAAATTTGCAAGCAAATTAAATATTTTTTATAAAAAAATTTTAAACTGCATGGTTTCTTATAGAAGGAAAAATTTAAGAATGATCAATCTTAGATACAGAATGCAGAAGACGTGTGATACACCAATTTAAATTATTAAATCATAAAAAATTAGATTCCAAGAAATGAAAAAAAAGATTTTAACCTCACTTACGACACTTCATTTGCATAACTGCCCTAGGAAGGTTCTGTGGTATTCGGAAATCACGTTTAAAGAGGCATGGAATGAAACAAATTAAAAACATGAATGTTTCTATCTTTAAAATTATGAACAGAATATTATATAATTCCCAAAAACACATAACTTAATTATTAGTAGTTAAGTAAATGTTCTATAAATAAGTATGAATTAACTAAAATTTTTAAATTTATTTTAAGTAAATAATACTAATGATTATCATATATATATATATATATATATATATATATATATATATATATATATATATATATATATATATATATATATATATATATATATACATATATATACATATATATATATAGAGAGAGAGCGAAAGAGAGAAGCCGGTATAAATTATTATTTAAGTAATTTGTTTATTTGATATGCTTTAAAATCTGCTAGCTGAATTAAACTGTAACCACTAGGCCATTCTCATTTTTCCCCCTTAAAGTAATCTGCTTTGAGAACGATATCAACATTGTCTTGAATGTATATATATGCATACATTTCAAAAAATAAAATCTAAAACCAAATAAAAAATTAGTGGCAAATAAAAGAATAGCATATAAACCTTTCCAACTATTAAATATGGATACAAAGTCTATACTATCCATAGAAGGTCAAAAGTTAATTTGTTAATGGAAAAGCAGCTGTCCATAAAATGTTTGCTCTAAGAAATATTACATCATAATTCAAGAAAGTCATTAAATATTCAGAAAAGAACCAACTTAATTATATGTTTTGCTGGTATAATACCAGATACACATTAAGAAAATAGAAAGCATAAAATGATCAGGATTTTCCCGCGGTGTGAAGAAATTTTCAAAGACTTGAAACAGGACTAAATGTACTTTAGCATAATTAATGGGATTAAAATCTAGAAATGATACGATTATTGAATTTGTCTACTTTATTTTAATTATTAATAAATGAACTGATTTCAAGACACAAAACTAAAATAGGAAATGTATACTTATATCATCTTAATTTTAAATATGTATTTTAGCAAGTTTATATGTGAAATATTTACACACAAATTAACTTTGTAAAATAATTTCTACAATTATGCATAAACAACATTATTACGGATAACAACATTATTGTGGGCTTTGGCCTTTTTTGTAAAATCTAACATGATTCAGTAAAAGCATAACTAAATTTAAAGTTAAACCAATTTCGATTCAATTGAAAATTCTCAAAATAATTAAGGGCAATTTAAATATATTTTTTCTAATATTTCCTTGCGGTTTATTCTTAAATACTCGTAAATTAATATTTTTAAGGATTTTGACAAAATCCCAAGTAAAATGTTTTTGACGAAGCTAAAAATGTCCATTTGTTGAAAATATTTATTTATTGAAATCCTTAAGAAAACATTCATTAAAAAAGTCAACATTGTAAAAATATTAATTCCAAAAAGTCATTATTGTAAAAATATTAATTCCAAAAAAGTCAACATTGTAAAAAATATTAATTTCAAAAACGTCAACATTGTAAAAATATTAATTCCAAAAAAGTCAACATTGTAAAAATATTAAATCTATAGAAGGATCAACATTGGGAAAATACTATATCCAAAAAAATCAACATTGTAAAAATATTAGTTCCAAAAAAGTCAACATTTCACTAAACAATGAGTAATGTTCAAATGTTTAGTTAAAAAATGCATTTGATAAATTGGAAATATTAACTTTAAAAAATTATATCCTTTTTCACTTTTTTCACTGAAAATTGTTTTTTTAAACAAAATTGGAATGAAGTTGAACATTTTGATTAAGCTTTTTTTGTTTCTTATTAAATTAATCTGCTCTCAGATTATCACTTATGATATTTAAGTACACAGTAGAATAAATTCATAAAAGTTGAATAGTGATGCGTCTATTCAAAATTACAATCAATTTGGAACAAAACGTAAAATTTATTAATATTTGCTAAACAAAGATAAAAATAAGTTCTTTATTTAATTGTTTTTTTTTCAAAAGTAAAAAAGAATAACCGTGTACCTGATTTTCCAAATCTAGGTTATTGATGAATTATGCTCACTCTTCTACTCAATAAATAATCTGTTAGTAAAGAAATGCTTATAGTTTTAGTTCTCCTTTTTCTAGATATAAGGTAAAGCTTATCAAGCTTAATGCTGATTTATAAAATCTAGTTTGGTGCACAGATGAGATATATGTTGAAATGCAGAATTTAATATGCTTAATGATGTTCCCGATAAATAAAATAAGAAAATGCAAGACCAAAATGTACATAAATAAAAATGAAGTGATGTGAAACAGAATGCGTATGATTAATTAAGAGTAAGTAGCACATTCATATTCAAAATTATTGAATGATACACTTGAATATTACACTTAATTATCGCAAGAAGAGAGTTATATGTATAATAAAAAGTCAGAATAATTTTAAAGTTGTCAAACGTCTAAGAACATTCAACTATTCGTAGGATGATATGAAGTTATTTCTAATATTGCCTCTGTAAATTCAGATGCAGAGAAAAAATATTCCCAAATTTATTTATTATTCCAAATTATTGTTACTGCCATCCAACATATATATTATACACCTGACTATCGTTGTAGTTATATAAATAAAAGCCTACTTTTTGCCATTTGATCAATTGTAGCCTGGGGTTGGATTGAGATTGACTGCATACAATTGAATGAATAGAAATTTAAAAGGAAATATTAATATTTCATATAAAAAATTTTAAAACTGTAGAGGAACTTTTACTGTGTGTGTGTAATTAATATTGAATTTAGTTTATTGCTTTAAAGACATTCTAAAGAAAAATTTTCTTATAGGAAATCAGCAAATCAAATTACATCTCTAATCAAAACTAATTTTTTTATTCATGTACCAAATGTTTAACTTAAAGTTAAATGTGTTTAATTGCCACCGAGCTTGTCTAGTGGTCAGCGTGCCTGCCTGTGGATTGGGAGGTACTAGATTCGAATCCCGTTTCCGACAAGGATGTACTTCCTCTCTCTATCTATCATGTCTTTGTCCTTTCCCTCTATAAGTGGTTGCCTAACCTATAAACGGGTACCTATGGCATATGTGTACTGAGGAAGTAAGGCTCTGCACCAAAATATGGTTAGTTTGAAAAGTGAAGCAGAGCACCCCTTAATGTCAACCTAACTTTCACAAAACAACAGCACAACAAATGTGTTCAATTAAATTAACAATATTTATAGCCATGATAACTATATTTTTAGTCATTTTTCTGAATATTTAATATTACAGTTGCATAGAGCTATTTTGTCTCAGTGGAACAGGGGAAACATTTTTAAATTTAAAACTCAATAATAGTTAAATAAAAAAGAACAATGACACATGTATTAAAAAATTTCTTTACTTTATTGTTTACATTAACATATTCAATATGCAAATATAAATTTTAGTTCTTAATAAAAAAATATAAAGACACAAAGAAACATTCTTATTTCTTTTCTGATTTCTATCAATACTTTGAGACATCATTTCTTTTTAGAAGATTTCGAAAATTTCAAAATCTTAATCAATTTCTCCCATTCGTATTTGGGCTGGAAGTATATTAAGAGTAATAAATCTACTTTTGCTATTGAAATATTGAAGATATGTAGTTTTATACTTGACTTTTCACAAAGCAATCAATCTTATTTTTTTATTCTGAAAAGAATTCCATTATTCACTTTACAAAGCATATTCATTTCTCATGCCTTCTCATTAGTCCGTTTCTGACATTTCCTATCATATACATCATGAAAAATGAAGTAATGGTTTTTATAATATTTCATAAGTTAATATTCAAAGCATGGTTCAACGCATTTAAGAAATTCGTAGCATATTTTAGATATATATTTCAGAAAATAACATTCTGAGTTTCTTAAATTACTGCAGTCCTGCATTTATTTTTAATCCTATTGAAATTCCCTAATGTGGTATCTTTTTCCCTGATTTTACTAAGTTTTTCCCTGACAATTGAGCAGTTTTTCTTACAAATAAATTTTTATAGTTGTATTAACAATGTGGAAATATATTAAACGACGGAAATATTGTAAGTGTACTTAAAATAAAATATTCAAAATACAAGTTAATTAGCAAAGTCAAATCTAACTGTATTAATGAAGTATAACTTTGAATACTGATATTATTTTAACCAAGAAACATTAATTCCAAAGGATTAATTATAGAAATTATTAACAGTCTACATGCTAACTAATAATTCTTAATTCCGAAAAATTTTTAGTTACTTTCATTTTAAAGTTTTTGCAGTATGCTTAGAATGATTCAACTAACAGCTTAGCATTACTTTCCACTTTGTAAAACATTTCTACTTTGATATTCATTAAATTTTTGCATCTATACAATAGATTTCTTCCATAGGAATTTATGATCAAAAACTAAATATATTGCAGCCATTTTGTTTCTTATAACTCGAATGTCAAAAACGACTCTCTAAATTAAACTAGTGTAGTCTATCGATGGCTGAATGGTTACGTTCCTGACTCCTGAGCTATGGGTTCCGGGCTATGGTTTCCGGGTGGATGTTACTTTCTTTCTCTATTCCCCCTGTGTTTTTCTGTCATTTTTTCTATGATGATGTATGAATGTCGCCCATCCTGTAAATAGGTTTGGGGTGGTATAGCACGGGTAACGCTATACTCGCCTCCGTGACTTGGGTCACAGGTACCCACTGGGTTAAAAGTTTCGCTGGGCTACGACAAATGAGTATCAGCTTTTGTCCTTGCTGTGGCAAAGGGTTCGTCATCCAAGTGCCCACTGTTGGAAAAAAACTATGTTGTAATACCCATGCATAATTAATTTAGTGAAAAGGCAATATTTTAAAGTCTAATCAGCTAGCTTTTTGAATAATTATTGTAAGCTTACTATCTATGAAATTATAGGATAAAAATGTGGAATTATTTAAATAGTAAATTGTGTTTATAAAATCGTTATATAGTCCAGAATAAAAGCCTTTGATAATCGGAAATATATATTATCTCATGATAATCTGAAAAACAATCTTCATCTCTGAAATTTAGGATTAGAACAATAAAATCAATATTGTGCTCTCTAGCTGATATTTAAAGTTTGTACTGGGAATAAGATCTACTATATAACTTGCAAATGAATATTAATAATATTATGTTAAACATTTTACTTTATTTTTAATGATGTTAATTGGTAAATGGTGAACATATTCTATATTTGGAGTAGCATACTTATAGTTTATAAAATATATAGACAAATATTTCTTTGATATTGCCTTTTCCTAATTAAAGATCTGACATTAATCAGATCAACTCCAATAAATTGTTGACAGTCAGAAAGGAATCTAGCAGTGGATCTGAGGATAAATCCTCCCGGGAAAGTCGATGCAATCTAGAATATGTTTCAGTGAGGCCGGATGGTCACAGCATCTTTTACAAGTGGGATAGTTTTTTTTTTTTTTTATCTAGTTTAAATGATTAGCATTTTAGATGTTCACACTTGAGAATCAGGCCAAGACAGTTTGAAATTTTCGGTCACATTTTATTTTCAAAAGAGTTCCAGAAGATGTTCCAGCGTACCAGAGATGTGCTGGTGGAATTTGCCAGATTGAATGTAGTCTATATTTTTCATTAGAATAAAGTTCCTGAGTTGTAAGTGATGAACAAGTGGGCGTATCTTCTTCACTCTATATGACTTTGTTGACTAGTATATATATATATATATATATATATATATATATATATATATATATTCTAGTAAAAAAAGTAATATAGAGTGAAGAAGATAGTTTTTTAAAAGTGAAGAAATAATTTTCTGGCCACTCCTTCTTGGTATTGCATTTTCAATATATATATATACAATGCTCTATATTGAAAATGCAATACCAAGAAGGAGTGGCCAGAAAATTATGCACATTTCAGGTTAGAAGCCCTTTATCGAGTTATGCAAATGATGTAAAATACGCAGATCTCCATCACACGAAAGAAAAGATATAAGATTAGAAACAGGCAGAGTGAACAATATTCACACCATTATTACTGCTTGGAAAATAATTGTTCAAAGTTTTTTCTTGTTAAAATTGGGGAGAATGCTAGGCAATCGTTGAAGGAGTTAGTTACAGCTGACAGACGAGTTTACTGGGATCATGGTGATCGGACTGAGAAAGACAATTTGGTCCTTATGGTAAATCGCAGATGACAGACACCTGTTAGCGTCCATCGTACACCGGCTGTGGCAAAGAAGGATAAAACAAAGAATGTTTTGCGTGGTGCCGGGTGCAGCCACAGTGTCTGTAAGCACGCGTGGACCGAAGTGTCTGACGTGAGGCAGTGGCGGTACAGCAAAACAAGTCTTCCGAGATTCTGTAGCATGTGAAAACCATTCTGTAAGCTCAATATGGAGCAAAACAATTTGTAATCTTTTGGTTGATAGAGAACGGCACTCACGATAACCTTTAAGAAGACTATCATTGACGTCACAGCATAGATACCAACTTCCGGAATGGTGTTGGATTAGTGCAATGTGGATGACATGATTTATTCATTGAGTAGTAAAAAAGTTTTGAAAACATGCTTCTTAGTCAAAATAATTTTTGTAAAGATTATAAAAAAACTACTTAGTTAATACTTATTTTTATTGTAGTACCTACTAGTCAAACTTAATGCTTAGTTCTGAAAATGGATAGCGCTGAACTCTTTTTAAAGAGATATTTTTGAAATGAACAAAATTTAAAGGAATATTGAAAGTAATCATGATATGTCATAGTAAAAAATCCAATATACATTCAGTCTAAAGAAGTTAACATTAAATTTTTATTTCATGATAAATATCACTAATGATAGTGACCATTATAGAACATGAACTTTAAAGAAATAATTTTAATATATTTTATTTTTATATATGTAAATTGTGTAAAAAAATTTGTAAAAATTAATCTGTACTTTTAAAAGACAGGTGTTACATAAAGAACACACAAGAACATGAAATAAATTCAGTTTTCATGATTTTTACATTTGTAATTTTTTGTAGTCATTTTATAAAGCTATTCAATAAATATATTTCTATGCTATTTACAAAATTGTGTATGAGATTCAATTTGAAAACATATTTTCATTTCATAATTAAAAATATTTACTTTTCTTGTTCAATTATGTATTTTAACACAACGTAAATCATCATTTAGACAAAAAATCTAAATAATTTTCAGAACTATACCAACAATATTAAGAATTACATATAAATATATATATATATATATATATATATATATATATATATATATATATATATATATATATATATATATATATATATATATATATATATATATATATATATATATATATATATATATAAACAGTTACATAATTACAATTCTGTGAGTACTATCCTTTGATATCAGTTAAAACCAAAGATTTAACTGATATCATGATATAAAAGAAATATATATGTAATATATTAATTTAGATTTTAATGCAATAATCATAGTTCGTAAAAAAATTATAAATGGAAACAAAGAACAGTTAAATAGTTGAAACTCAAATTAAAAATTTTAATTTTAAGTTAAATTGAAAACAATTAATTCCATAATTAACCTACTACTTCTCAGCATAATTGAAGAATGAATTTTCAATTATAAAAAATTAATCTATAAAAATTCATTGTATTTAATTTCTGAAAAAACAGAGTAAATCCACGTAAAAATAATTCGCTAATAATATGATTTCAGTAAAAAATTATAACATAACTTTCACGAACTTTATATTTTATTGATTATTTTTTACATGCATTCTATTTGACAAACGTAGTTCCCAGTTCTGAATTCTAGATCTGGAGGAATAATTTAAATTTGTGTAGATTTTCATATTTTAAGTTTGATATCAAAACTTGGAATGTAATATTCATATTTTGTGGTAGCAAACTTTACAAAAGACTTGTTGTATATCTTCACATACCAAATGACTCATGACAGCCATTGTGCGATTTGATGCTGCGTACTTCTTGAAAAAATTTAAGAAAATTAAATAAAATAAAAATAATCTTGCAGCTAAACAAACGTACGTGTGATCGTTTAATCTTCAGTACAGTATTAGGTCTAGTGACTAACCCTTCCCCCCATGAAAGATGTGTAATCAATATTGCTACTAGAAAATATTGCCTCTTTCTAATGGTATAGCAAATTTCTTAACGGCCTTTTTCGATGATGAAGATAAAATGATTGCGTGTTTCTTCCCATTACCAAAAGTAGCCCTCTGCCTTCTGAGACAAGTAGCACATATTTTCAAAATTGTACCACTTATATTAGATACTTACTTATCACTAGTATACACTCCTGCATAATTCTGGTGTCTTGGTTGGCTGGTTTTCTAAAATAATATAATTTACGTTCATCTTAATATATGTTTGCCCCAATTTAATTAATTTTTTCAAACATAACGATATAAAATTTAAAATTGTAAATACAGTAATCCCCTATATTAGGGTATTTTTATAACACGTTTTCATATTTCATGTCTCTTGTATAAGATGTGTTTTCCCGCACATAACGCATTGATTCCCTGAGTTACATTTCTGCTTTGCAAAATTTTTAGTGAATTGTACAGTTTGCAACTAATATCGCGTAAGTTTGCACAATTTTTCAGTTGTGTTGTTATAAAATTAAATTAAATTCTAATACTGACCATCGAACATTCTGATAAAAAAAGATATCGGTGGAACGTTATTTCAGATAGCTCCCACAGTGTAATAAAACTGCTTTTTTATTTAAAATGTTCCTGATGACACGCATATTTTATTCATAACAGTTTTTCCTCCAATTTGATTTAAAACACCTTTAATGAAGAAAAGTTGTACGTGTATCATTGTAGGTGACACGATATTCGAGGTCATACGAGCTGTTTTACAAGAATGCTTGTACACCATCTTTCTATTGCGCTGAACTAATATACCGTGTTATTGGAAAGACTGCTACAGATATTCTAAATTCAAATAAAATCTAATCTTAGTTTTGTTACATAATCAGTTTTTAAAATAATAATTTTAACTTAGAATTATTGATTTATGTAAGGAATACATATATATATATATATATATATATATAGATAGATAGATAGATAGATAGATACTTTTATTAATAACAGAATAATAAAAATAACAGAATAGTATATTTTTTCAATTACCAGTTTTTGTCCAAAATATAAATATGTACACATAAAAATGACAATATTTAATAATACTGCACCTGTTATAATGACAATATAATCGTAAAACATAAATGAAAAGCTGTAAATATAAAGATATTTAACTAAATACACCGATTCTCGCAAATTCATTTAATTACTTTAAGTAAGCTTTTGATTTATATAAAATTTTTATATAGCTATATTTTCTAAATCAAATAATTTGAATATCTGGATTTAACTAGTACTTAAATTGTCTGAACTATTGTGCTCAATTTCTTCAGATATTCTTATTATATTATAGAGTCAGATTATATTCCTTTCACAACATTTTCATGACTCAATGCATGTATTTAATAATAGAAATATAAAAAAATTAAATATGAACTTTTGGAAAAATGAATTTGATTGCGCCTCAAATAACCAAGTTAAAATAAATAAGCTATTATACCCTCTTACCCTGTTATTGGGTTGCTCGGAAAGTAATTTTGTTTTTTCCGGGCAGAGGATTTAACTGCATTTTTTTTCATTCAACTTCACACTTAAGCCGTATAATTATTATGAGAGCTTATATAGCAAGGCTTGTGTGTGAAAAATTCCAATTAATTCTACGCAGTAGTTTTTGGTTGGTGCCCTTTTAAATATGGAGAGCGATAAGCAGCATTTTCGACATATCTTACTGTTTAACTATAGGAAGGATGAAAATGCTGTTCAAGTCTCAGAAAGAAATTGACCGATGTGTATGGAAAAGATGTGTTGACAGTACGCCAGTGCCAGAACTGGTTCGCTAAATCCGGTCCGGCAATTTTGATGTCGAAGATGCACCACGTTCGGGAAGACCGGTTGAAGCTGATAAGACGCTGTAAAGGCATTAGTTGATGCGAACCGCCGAACAACAACAGTTTATGACCACTTGAAATGCCTGGGATTATCCTCGAATCTCGATGTATGTGTTCCCCTTGTTCTCACAGAGAGAATTCTGTGTCTCCGCACTGAAGTTAGTGTGATTAGCTTCTCAAATGTCACAAAAATGATCCGTTTTTGAATCGCATCATCTCTGGGGACGAAAAATGGGTTGTATGCAACAACTTCAAACGCAAGAGCTCATGGAGCAAAAAAGATGAATCGTCCAAAACCATTTCCAAAGCCGATATTCACCAAAAAAAGTTAATGTTGTCGTTTGGTGGGATTTTAAAGGAATCTTTTTTTTTTTTTTTTTTTTTTTTTTTTTTTTTTTTTAGCGTACATTACAACGATTAATTCGGAAGTCTACTGTTATCAACTGGAGAATTTGAATGATGTACTTCAACAGAAAAGGCCAGAACTATTCAACAGGAAAGGTGTAACGTTTCACCAAGACAACGTGAGACTTCACACAAGTTTGGTCACTCGCCAAAAGCTTTCACAGCTTGAATGGGATACAATGCAACACCCACCATATTCTCCAGACCTGGCACCTTCGGATTATTAGTTGTTCCGGTCACTCCAAAATGTTTTAGACGGTAAAACCTTCACCTTAAATGAGGATATCAAAAATCACCTCTATCAGTTTTTTGCCAGCTACTACCAGAAAGATGGCAAAAGGTGTTGGTGTCAGAATGGCCAATATATGAATTAATAAAGTATTTGTTTATTATACGAAAACTATCTTTCATTTCCAAAAAGTAACGAAATTATTTTCCAAACAACCCAATAGTTTAACAAACACAGATATTTAGATTTCAAGTGCCCAAAATTTGAGTAAGGTTCAGTATTTACACTCAGGTGTCAAAAAAAGCTAATATATACGTATAGTATTTCTAGCACTTAAAATAGAAAAATTAATATAGGTTTACATATTTTAATAAGGATCATGTGCAACTGAATCTATCAAACTTGATATATGTATTCCTACACGAAAACAATATTATTAGAAAAAATTGTTATATTTTTTCGCACTCTAATGTATATATCTGTACATTGGTTTATTGTATGAAATCAAGCACAATTTTTTCTGGGAACTGTCAATATTACCCATGGCTTATTGATAGCTAGAAACACACGCTGCCTGATCTGAAGACTCTCATTTCCAATTATATTACCCTCGGATTATCGGAAACCAGAAACACATTGCCTGGTATGAAGATTCGCGTTTCCAATTATATTACCCTTGGATTATCGATAACTGAAAACACGTTGCCTGGTCTGAAGACTCGCATTTCCAATTATATTACCCTTGGATTATCGATAACTAGAAATACATCGCCTGGTCTGAATACTCCCATTTCCAATTATATCACCCTTGGATTATCGATAACTAGAAACACGTTGCCTGGTCTGAAGACCCCATTTCCAATTATGTTAACCTTGGATTATCGATAACTGGAAACACGTTGCCTGGTCTGAAGACACACATTACCAATTATATTACCCTTGGATTATCGATAACTGAAAACACGTTGCCTGGTCTGAAGACTCGCATTTCCAATTATATTACCCTTGGATTATCGATAACTAGAAATACATCGCCTGGTCTGAATACTCCCATTTCCAATTATATTACCCTTGGATTATCGATAACTAGAAACACGTTGCCTGCTCTGAAGACCCCCATTTCCAATTATGTTAACCTTGGATTATCGATAACTGGAAACACGTTGCCTGGTCTGAAGACACACATTACCAATTATATTACCCTTGGATTATCGATAACTGAAAACACGTTGCCTGGTCTGAAGACTCGCATTTCCAATTATATTACCCTTGGATTATCGATAACTAGAAATACATCGCCTGGTCTGAATACTCCCATTTCCAATTATATTACCCTTGGATTATCGATAACTAGAAACACATTGCCTGCTCTGAAGACCCCCATTTCCAATTATGTTAACCTTGGATTATCGATAACTGAAAACACGTTGCCTGGTCTGAAGACACACATTACCAATTATATTACCCTTGGATTATCAATAACACAAAACACGATGCCTGGTCTGAAGAATTCCGTTTCCAATTATATTTATTGTGATAACATATGAGGAAATACAGATGTGTTAATGAATTTTCGGATATTTATTGTCAAAAAACAACTAACTATTTAAGATATTGGAGTGTCATTTGTGATTTAGAAATTTTCTGATGAAATGATATGATAATAAATTGACATATTGGTAAGTTTATTATCTGATCTCATGTAGTCATTTATGGGGTTACAGTGTACTTTATAAACTTAAGAGTTTTAACTGGATCATTCGATGTGTCGCAATTTGAAAAAATGCTAAGTCTATAAGGCCTTCGCTCTGATTTTAATGGTTTTAGTCACTTACATTGGCAAACTTTGCTTGCAATCATATTCATTAGTGAAATCATTTAATCATGCTGGTTAATATCCGTTCAAAGAATAGATTCATGCGTCAATAGATTTACGAACTTCTCTATAGGATATATGAGATGAACTGACTTTGAGACTTCAAACATTAATTGAATTAATCAAATGATCATCAAACAAATTATTTTTAAATAAAATGTGGAAACTAAAAATATGATATCGAAAAATCTTTTGTTAAACTGACAACCTCAGATGATATTATTAAAACCACTAAAAATGTCAATTAAGTCTTAAAATTTCACAATTTTTTTTATAAATTTTAAAATTATGTGGAACGATAAATACATTTATATATATATATTTATATATATATATATATATATATATATATATATATATATATATATATATATATATATATATATATATATATATATATACTCATTACTCATTAAAACGTTAAATGACTTTATTTATTCATTCCATCAACTTTTCTCAAGAACCAGTCAGTACGTAAAATATAAAAACAATGAGAGAAATGTCAGTTAACGATTGGCTGTTCAATAGCTTTCTTATTTATTATTTTATTCAATTCATATTTACAACTACGTTTGGAAACCTTATATTAGAAAAATAAAGGAACATTTTATTTTACAAAATTATATCTCAATGATTGAGAAAATTTTTTAAATAAATCAAAACAAATATATTTTAATTTATGAGAGAATTTTTTTCTGAAGTGTTTGAGAAAATGTGATTTAAACACTAAATATGATAAATACCATTAAAATTAAACTAATATTGACCTAACTGTAACAAGAAATGCAACTTTGTCATATACCACAAAGTAAAACATATTTGTAAATATCTATTTTGATATATCTACTCCGTGACAGGCATATATGTTCACTGATTACATCAATGCTTCTCTGATATGCATATAGATAAGACAACTCACTCAAAATTGCTTCAACATTTATTTTTAAATTGGATAGACTTTTTTCTTGAATTCAATTAATTTTGAATAATTTAAATTTACTTTTTGAAAATCAGACCCATGCAATGCAAATCATTTGAAAGATAATTTTAAATCTTCAGAATACCAAAATATGTCTAATATTTTGAGCGAATTTTGTAACTGTGAAATGTGTTTGTTTTAAGAAAGGAATGTATCTCATCGTTACATTCAAGTCACGTTGAAATAATGAAATGTTAATAATGATTGTACTGGCTATAACTAAAAACATATTTATATCTATACATAATCTACCCACTGTAAGTTGTAAGGTTGCGATTTCGAAAATTTTTTATATTAAAATATTCTAATTTTCTGTTTAGATGCCAATACGCTTTTAACGATGTATTCAGAAGTGGAAACACAAAAACACATATATATCACACACAACTCTACACATAATATATTTTTATTATGAAACTTTCATTTAAAGTAATTTTTTTCTATACCTATAGATAAATTTATTATTATATTTTTAGCTTTTGTCATACAAATTTATTATAAAAGCAAAATTATATTTTCTTTAATTTCAATTTAATAAAATGTGGAAATTTAAAAAGAGCGAATACACAGTGAGATAAAATTATGACAAATAATGACCTCAATTTAAATCACATTTATTCATAAATATGGGAAATATATTTAAAGTAATATATAAAGATATAATATTCTTAATAATTTAAAGTGACAATGAACGAGGCACTGTATCTTTGAATGAGTTTGTATGTAAATGAACACAAATCAGAGCTATTTCTTACATAACGGATTATCACTTTAGGCTTAAACATTAAATATATATTTAAATAATGGAAAATTTTTAAATCAAATTTTGCTTTCCAAAGTTATACAAAATAACGCAATTTGTATAATTTTTATATTATATTTCTGTAATTCTTTGAAACATATTTATTTCCCCTTAATTCATCAGTAATCATTACTGATGATACGAAACGTTTCTTGCTTGCTGTGCTCAAATAAATATGGTCTAAAATGAAAAATATATAGAAAATAATTAGTTCTAGAATTAGTAGAATGTATTTTTTATTTTTATTACAAGAAGATTTTGTTCTTCATATTCTCTTTAGGATGACAATTGATATCAAACAAAGCTTGCATTCGTTGAAAGAAAGAAAAAAACTTTAAACAATCTTAAATAGACAGCAACTGCAGTTACGTAATAAATGTTAATATAAAATTAAGGAATTTAAAAAAAAACACTTTAGTTCTATAAAGCAATTGTTTCCTAAAATCTTACTTTTTAGTTTTGTGTTTTCCTGAAAAATTTTGAAAATAAAAATTTATCTTATAATTATTCAATTAATCTACTTATTTGATAGATAATATATACCTTATATGATATTCTAATTTATGTTTTCAGTATAGCTATTCCATATAGAACAAATAATTTAATTTCAATTTATAAAATAAAAACTATAATACAAAAGTAATACAATTAATATGTGCTTTAATTATCAACTTCTGGTGTTTATTTATCATCATGAATAATCTTCATTGATACTTTTATTTGAGTTAATCAAGGAAACAAAACATTTTCCTTAATTAAATAAAAGAAATTTGACACTAATTAGCTAAACTGGATTAAAATGACATCTGCTGCAAAGATGCTGTTCATATTTTCATATAAAAATATTTTTATCAGAATTTTATCAACCAAAGCATTTTGTCTGACAACCAAAAATGGCAAACCTAATGTTTACTGAAGCGTTTGAACTTAATTTTTATTATTTATTATGAACAAATTTAATTTATTAAAATAAATAAATCAGACAAGATATTTTAATCTGGCATTCAATTTGACAGTAATCAGCTAAACTAGTTACAAGAATTTTTTCTGAAAAGGTACTGCTTACATTAATTAAGCAAAATATTTTAAGGAAGTATTGAATAAAAAATTTGTCTGACAGTCTAAAATAAGCAAAATTTAAAAAATTCTAATTTTAATAGAAAACTCTACAAAGAAAGTAAGTTAATATATTGAATATACGCATTATTTGTTTAGAATAATATTATAATTGAATTTGATTATTTATTAAAATTTATGCTTATACCTCATATTAAGTAATTGAATCAATATATTGATGTATACGTGTTTTCCAATATTGAATTATACTAAAAATATTGAAATGAATGTCATATTACTTAGCCAAAATTTTTTAAACATATCTGCGTATTTTAAATGACATAAGTTGTTTTCTTCATTTACAAATAAGAAATAAATAATTTTATATCTATTATAATAAAATGGACTCTCTTAACTGTCATTTTGAAATTTTAATTCATAAGAAAATTGAAGCTCCTTCACTAGTGATAAAAATATTTCTTGACTTTTTTAAAAATTCATCAATTTCGATTTCTTCGATATCTTAAACAAACGAAATATCTAAATGTTACTTTCTTAACTTGTTAAATATATATTATTCTAAAAAAAATTAAAAATCCTCAAAATATCTCAAATGTGAAAAATTAGCTTTAATATATATATTTACTAAATTTATGAAGAGATAAAATTTCTAAAATACGTTTAATTGTTATTTAATAGAACAATGTCTGAATGTTGTGAGAAAATTTGTACACAAACGTACAGAAAACAGAATATGTTATTCGTATTAAGATGCACATTCAAAAGTGAACTAAGGCAAAATAAGATAATAAAGTCAGTATCAGAAAAAAAGTACGAAATAAATCAAATAATAATTCCCTAAAATGTGTTGCAAATATTTTGTATTGTTTTACTATATATTTAGTAGTAAACTATGTATATATAAGGCAAAAAATATATTATAAAGCAATGAATACAATACTAAAAATACAATATCAAAAAATACCATTGCAAAATGCATAAATATTAAAGGAAATCTAACCTGAGCAAAAACAGGTAATGGCACATTTGCTAGTATAAATCAGATAAAACATGATAAATACTAAGATTAAGAAGACAAAATTTGAAAACACTAAACATATAGAATACAAAGAATAGGGGGAAAGCATAGAGACCATGTCTTCATCAATGGGGAGAGGGTCAGCTGTGCAAAATAAACCCTCTTTCCTGACATGCACGAAGGACAAATGTCTAAAAATCTTTCCTCAAAGATTATTAGCATAATATATATATATATATACATTGTTTTATTATATATTTAGTAGTAAACTAATTTAAAAAAGATTGATTATTAAAACTTTGATTTTGTCATGATCTAATTCAACTGATAAAATCCTTTGGTTTTAACTGATATCAGCGATAGTACTCACAGAATTGTAATTATGTAACTGTTTATATATATATATATATATATATATATATATATAATATATGTATATACTTATGCATATATAATTGAATTATACAGTTATAATAATTTAATAATTTTGTTTTAACCCATTAATATATCTACAAAGTACTTTATACATGAAATGCTAAACAAGGATAAATTATTATGAATAAAATTGTAAAATCATTATTTTGTCTTCGCGGCTGGATAAACTATAGGTTCCAAATCATAATAGAAGATCATTAATTTATCAGTAGATAAAACTATTTCGTCTGACTTATTAAAATAGATACTTTAATAATTTGTGAAAAAAATAATATAATATTTTTGCAAATATAAATGTAACACACATTTCTCCTTTAATAAATTAAAATCTGAAAAGTTTGTAAATGAAGCTTTCATTTTTATGTCATTTAATGTATGCTATTCATAATATTAAAGAAAATATAGTTGTTTTTCATTTTTTGTATCTTTATTATTAAAGCAAAAAAATATTCTCCTTTTCCTTTAGTGTTATTCTTGCCATTTTCATTCTAAAAATAAAATAAACTTTTAGAATTAAATAATCAAACTACACCATCAAATGGAATGCGAACCTCAACGTTCCCTTTACAGCAATCTTCTGCTATGAAAACACTAGTATAATAATAACTATTGTTAACTTTTTAACCACAATAATAAACTTCTTATAAACAGACTATTACCATATTGATGTTCCTTTGCTCTTTGCATTTATTTCAGCTCTATTTATGCAACTATGAAAATTTACGATAAAGATGTAAAATGGAGAGTAAAGCACTGAAATATGTTTAAAAGCCAAAAAAAAATGTTTCGCAATTTACAGTATTCTACAATAATCCTGTAATTCAAAAGTTAGTTTCATTTCAGCGTGCAATGTGATGGGCTGAAGCAGTTAAAATTCTAAAAACGTTGCTTAACAAACGCAATATTTTCCTCTGAAAAATATCTTGATAAGCAAATATATAAATCAAATTTTTAAAATATTTTTTATTTCAAAATTAATGCCACAATGCATATTTGTTTTATTTTTAAGAAAAAATAAACATTATGCACCTATTGGGTTATTACACTGGAAACAGAATATTATCACGTAAAAATTTAACTTGAGATTTATAGTTACTTATATATTATTAGTCAAACTAACATATACATACTCACAGCATATTTATAAATTCAATTCTTTTTTTAGCTCAGATTTTACAAGAAACTGGCAATAAATCTAACTTTCATGCAACATTGTGCACTTTAACTGAGATTACACGAGACTCATAATAAATAATGACTACTAATAAAATTCCATATATTAGAAGGACATATTAACACTAATTATTCATAGGAAAGCATTTCAGATGAACCTCTAATATTATCCAGAAAACTATTTGCATTCAGTTTTTATTGGTGTAATTGTGTAATTTACATATCTAAATCGTGAGAAACGCAGGAAGTTCAAAGTAATAGAAATAAATTTATTCTAATAACAAAACTTAAAACTTTTCCGGTAAATAAAAATTTAAAGAAAGTACTTGTGTGGGTTTTCCTTTGTCAGCACTGTAAAAATTTATATCTAAATATTTCTAATTTATCTGTATTCTTAAATTCTGTGGTAAATGATGACTAATAATTTTCATGAAAATTAATAGTATTTTTAAATAATTTAAAATACGCCAATTAACTAAGAAATTGCTGACAGAAAAAATTAATACTATTCAATTTATGTGTTTAAAAGCAAATAATTCTAAGTGTAACAACATTAATATATAACAAAGTTTTAAATAATGAAATAATCTCTTTGATAGAAAAATAAGATAAATAAGGGAGAAGATGAATACAGCAGTAAAGATCGAGATTAAATTAATTTTTATTTCTTGAGTAATAAATTTTGTCTAAAAATCATTCATTTGGTGATTTCAGATTTATTTTCTTCCCTTTTATATAACTCTCCAATAATGAAAAAACACCAAAAAATAATTTTATTATTCGTTATAAATAAATGTCCTTCGTTTCAACTTCCATTGTAATCTATAAGGAAAGTACAACAAAATTAGAATTTTAAGAGAGAAGAAAAGAAAAACTAAACTTTTATTTTTTTTAAATTCATAGGGAATCCTTTTTATTTTAAAATAAGATCCAGCGTTTAATTTTGATTTGAATGTTTGAATGCAGTACAGAATATAATGTAAAAAAGTCAATCAAGATATTCCCTTAGATTATGGATAAAATAATTCTGAAAAATGTAAGAAAAACAAATGAATTTGCTATTTATATAAAAAAAATCGCATTTCTGTGATTCCAAACCAATTAAAAACGCATTATGATAAAAAGTTGTCTATCTTTGCTATAGATTGAAAGTAATGATATACTAGAAAAATATTGCTAGAAAAATAAATTGTTAAACATAAGATTCTTAAATACTAATGACATGAATTATTTCACGTAAAGGCAAATATAAGAAATGCTGCTTATGTCAATAAACATTACCTTTTTACTCTACACAAAAGTAGTAAAGTTATATTCTTCATTTTCACCTATTCAAACAATTTTATAAAAATGATTGTCCATTTGCAATATAGGTATATCCCTAACTGTGGTTAGCAGACAGACATTAGTGTATTCTTTATTATATATATATATATATATATATTAAATATATACATTCAGATGTTAGTACCAAGCACTAATTACATAGAAACACATTCCATTCTGAGATGCAGAAAAAAAGGTAGAATCACATCAATAGTCTATCACGAATTTACCGTATGCAAAATTTTCACAGAGAAGAAACAGTGTTTTGCTCTTATTGGTCACCGAAGAAAGCCAATCAAAGAAGACGTCATTTATAAATGGCACAGCATCATCACTTTAAGCATTATCTGGATAACATCATCCGAAAATTTTCGGGATTGTTATGGCGATGTGCAAGTACGAATTCCGATATGCACCTCATATACGGTGAAACCCCAACACATTTTTTCATCACTGACCGTAATTTTCTGAATGCCACATATCCTGGACGATGAATGGGACTTGGTGCACTTGTGGCTTGGCCTCCTCGCTCACTGGGCCTCAACCCACTGGACTTTTTCTTCTTTAGGCACATGATTCCTTAAATGTGCAAGACGCATGTGGACTCAGCTGAAAGATCTCGTGACCAGAATGATTGTTGACGCGGCCAAAATAAACACACCAGGAAACTTTGAGAGGGTGTGCCAATCGCTCCTTCATAGTTATTATATATATATATTATATATATATATATATATATATATATATATATATATATATATATATATATATATATATATATATATATATATATATATATATATATATATATATATATATATATATATATATATATATATATATATATATATATATATATTGAAAATATCTATTTCACATCAATGCTGATAGCTTTTACATATGTTTCAATTGTCCAGCAAAACATTTTTGGCATTTTTATTTTTATAATATTAATTTGTTTTGTTTCAAGAAATAAATTTCAAATAAGAAAATTTTGTAAGCATACTGAAAACAGAAAAAGAATTAAAAAACTGAAAGTAAAATGTTTCGCGATTCGTAACAAATGATTATGAAACTTTTACCTGATTCATGAATTATTACTTACGTTTTCAGAAAATTTTACTTGTCAAAGAAAATCTAAAGCACCTTGGTGTTTACTAACATATTATTTAAATGAACTGCAGTTTATAAATAAATAACTTATTTTTATAATTTATCTAACAGTTACTGATCTGAAAAATAATTATTTCGTTTTATTTTTGACAATATTGTAGCAGCTTTTTCGGTGAATTACATTGTTTATTAGTATGTTTAAAATATTTATAAGGGATTTAAGAAAACTTATTAAACCTGTTATTCTGTAAATTGCATAAGTAAAGAGGTTGTCCTTTATTTAACATTCTGGGAAAGAAACAATCATTTTAAGAGGTAAGCAATTAAACTTTTCAAAAGTGAAATTTTAAGTCACTCTTCAGTTACTCTTGAGAAAAGATAGAAAATATTTCCTGTTGTTAAACATAAACTTGAATTCTTCTTAATTGGTATTTTTAATACTCAATCTAGAAACTGTAGAACTGAAGAAAGAAAATACAAGAAGAAAAATATAAATTACATCTACTAAATAAAAAAATTGTTTTAAAGTGTTTTATTTCACAGGAATAAATTTACATACTTTCTTCTAAGGAATCAAATAATATTAATAACCTATTTCCTTTTTTTTCAGATATAATGAATTTGAGTTAAAAAGAAATGTAAAAGTATATGTAGCTTTTTATATTCAATTTAAATACTATGTGCATCACTTTCCAATAAACACCTAAACTTCTCAAATAAGTAAAATTTCATAACTTTTCAATCAGGTGTAGTTCAGTTCAATGATTTTAATCAATGTTTTATAAAATGCTAAATAAACATTCTTTTTATGATTACAGAAATTATTATTAAAATATTTTAAGAAGTTTTAATAAAAAATTAAGAATTCAATTGAGCTTTAAATATATTACTCAAATTTTGCATTCAATATGTTTTTAATTTAAAAAAAAATATTATTAAAATTTTAGAGTAACAATAACTATAAACTTTAATAAAAAAACATTTGCAGTAACAACTGCAAAATACATAAAATGTTTATACAAAAAATAGAATTAATTGTTTCAAATTTCAAAATATCACGTTAGTTACTAATAAACTCAAGTCAAAATAAATTAGTATATATATAAATGTATTATTATTTAATAAAATTCATTTCAAGTTATTGAGATTTAACGTGATAAAGACTGATTTTTCAGTGAGAAAAATACATACATACACATATATATACATATAGGTATATTTATATATATTCTTCCCATTTTTTTCTATTACTTAGGAATTAGAAGATAATAAAAAAATTCATTTCTTCAAACTTAAGCCAAATTACTGTTTTAATTATTCATGAAAGAGTTATAAGAAACTTTCATTTCATTTTGATGCGATTTTCCCCAAAAATAATCTAGATTCAGTTTGAACTTGTATTCAAACATTTATTATATCTTTTCAAAGAAATATCCAGATCTTTTTTCTTTGCAGTATTATTCCTTTGAGCTGAATAAAATGATCGCATGAATGGAGTTGAAATGCTTTATGACCTCAGAAGTACCAACTATAAGAAACATACACATACGGAATAGTAACTTAAACTTTTACTTAGACAAAAATATTTCATTTTATTCTAAAGAAACATGTAAAGATATTTTCATTTATATCTTCTCAATAGTTAGGGAATTTTTGTAATAATATTTATTTGGTTATCACTTAAACTTTACTGAGAATTTATTCTAAGTATTGGGAATTCAATTTCTGCTATTAATATTGTTAAAGATATTAATAAATTGAATGTTAAAACTTTAGAAATGAGTCAATGCATGTCATTTAATTTTAAACCTTGTTTTTATGAATATATATGTACTCAAATTAACTGTCTAATATCTGCCTGAATTCTGAATTCTTGAACACACACACACACATACACACACACACACACACACACATACACACACACACACACACACACACACACACACATATATATATATATATATATATATATATATATATATATATATTTCAAATTTGATTAGATTGCATAAATTCATATGATTCATCAATATTATTTAAACAAATTATTATATTTCAAACTAGACAACTTCATTATTTCTAGGAAATAAACAGTATAAACGGGGATTCCTTCAAAATATAAAGTAAGTACTACATACAATACGCTATGAAACGTATTCGATACTGTATTTAGTACTGTAATTCTTTTGATTGATAATAGTCATATTAATAAAGTGTATTAAAGAGATATTTTTATGTAATGAATGGCGCGATATGTAAAAAGAAGATTTATATTTTGTTTGCCGAACTAATGAGCACAAACATTTCAATGTTGTCAAAAATCAAACAGTAGTTAGTAGGAAAAGGTAATATTAAATTTCAGATTCCAATTGTTAAATAATCTTGTTTTTATTTAAATAACTCTTGTTTCACCTTTTAAATTTGTACATAAAGCATTACGTGACAAATTATTTACATAGTATACAGTTTCTTAGAATTATGAATTGTTTCGAAATAATTCGATTAAAAACATATCAACGGAGTATCCTTTAACCAACTGTATGTTGCTTTATACTGCAGAATATTTTGACTTGTTACAATAAGGCACAGGATTTTTCATGAAGAAGTTTTTATAGATTTCGATTTAGTTTGCTCATTGGTTATATATGAATGTATTATAAACTCTATGGCACGAGAACCCATGTGGGCCAAGGCCTACAGTGCCCATCTTTATTTTCCTGACCGAGAGGCTCTGGGGTGCGTAGCATATGTTTTGATTAAGTGAGCTCAACTCGAAACAGCCAGTGTATATATATCCGAAGCATGGATGGTACTCAGTTTATCGATCCACTAAAGGGAGACCGTGCAGTAACCATACAAGCTAAACGTACCACACTAATCGTACCATACACAAACGCATCGCAAAATTCTGTTCTGGTAATGAATCACACGAAGATTCACTACGCTCGTTTAGGCCAAGTAAAAAATAGCGATGATTTGAAAAGATCATCAAAGCGGATGCTTCACAAACGTGCTAGCAGCTTGTAATTACTGCCAATGTATCTGATGAAATCATTCGTGCTTACTTACGAGAACTAGGCAAGGTGTGAAAGCTAAGAAACTGATTTCCTCGCTAACTTACAGAATGAAATAAACACTAAAATTTCTCCATGTGCTCATCACTTCTACACCAGGAAAACGAACCGTTTCCAGAATACCCGCTGTTGTATGAAAAAACACTAGATCCAATATATCTATCTCATGAAAATCTCATTGGTTATCATTGAGAATTTCAATTCCATTAATTATAAAGGCTGCACTCCATTCTCAGAAGCTGCTGCTGTTGTCCACCATGAAGTTATTCTACGTGGCCAAATAATTAATTCTTCTGTTTACATGCAGCAGCTGGACTGGACGCAAAATTCCTTAAGTTAGAAAGAGCTATATTTGATGAACAGGAATAAGCTTCGATTTTTGCACGACATCACAAAAGCAGACACGGTAAATGTGATTCTAATGACGATCATTGCTTTAGAATAGTAACTTCTTTCTCCTCATCCTTTCTTTCTTCTCCACACATTTTCACAAATCATTGTTAGATGCTCCATGCACTGAACAACCGCATTTGATTTTTGTTTCTAAAATTCAGACAGTTTATCGCAGCGTTGTATATCACGCTGGGAGAAGGTGTTTGCATGCATTGGTGACTACTTCAATGAATAAATTCTGCTTTGTCATATCAATACTGCACTTTTGATTTTATGTCACAAAGTGACAAAAACTTTCTGATAATTTAAATATAAATATTTCTGATTTCAACACATAAATATTTTCAACGCTAGTAAATTTACACGAGATATACGTTTTTACTGTTTTGAAATCTACCTAAATATATATAAAAAAATTGTATATTAGTTTTTGAAAGTTATGAATAGTAATTTTGTAATATCTATGATAAAATTTATTTTTATTTCATTCTTTTAATTGTATCCATACGCAACTATTAAAACTTAAGGTAAATTTTGTTTTTCAAAATTTTAAATGCGTTATTAAAATTGGACAATTTGGATTTAATGTGATCCATCGATATGCTCTGTACTTGTTAATCAAGAAACATTACTATCTTAAAAATCATTGTGTATTGTTGTTAAGATAAACTTGATAATGACTTTTACATAATACACTGGTGGAAATGCAATAAAAGACACTCAAAAATTCACTTATTTTTCATATAAAAGTGCATGATACTTTTTTAATTACTTTTATTTGAATCAAATTTTTCGTTTTCAATTATTCGGTGTAAAAAAATTCCAGAAAAAAACTTAATTTATTGATAATTTACATCATTTAATCAAAAAATCAGGAATTTCGAGTGGAAATGCAGTTAAAAACACTTGCTGTTTTTCAAACAAATTTATTAATTATTAACGAGTGACACCTCCATTGTTTACAATTACTTAATGAAATCTATTTGGCATCGATTTCACAAGATTTTGAAGGTAAATTAATGACAAATATGACCATACATCATGAATTTTATCTTTTAATTCGTAATATCACTTGTATTACTGACTCAAAGAGTCCGTTTTCGTAAATTTTGTGTGTTATCAATCACCAGATGTTATTCAATAGAGTTCAGATCGGGACTTCTAGCTGGCCAGTTGATAACCCTGATGTTTCGTTTCATGGAAAAGGCTTTTGTTGCTTTAGAATTGTGAATACTTGCATTGTCTTGTTAAAATATCCTGGAATAACCATCCATATCTTCGGCATAATTCAATAGTACGTTATCTAGGAGTTCAATATAATCGGAGAAATTTATTTTAGGGGAGATCCAACAGATGGGAGTTGTTTCATGGCTCGAGAAAGCTCCCATACCATCAATGTGCCTCCACCAAAATTGCGGCCAACTGAAATCTCCATTTTGGTGCCTATGCGATGCTAGTAAAACTTGTTTCGATCTTTTCCTTCTAAATTAAACATTTTTCTCATCACTGAACACCTCTTTGTTCTATTCAGAGTCCCAAATTGTATGTTTTTTATGTAAATTTTAAATGAGCATTCTTATGCTGAATATTTAAGAGAGGTTTGCGATGTTTTTTTGCCCATTTAACAACTTCAGGTTGACTGATTATTTGTCTGATTCTTCGAGTTGTAACAGATAGGCATAAATCTCTTCTTATTTTAGTAGAATTTACGTTTGGTTTTATTGCCTCGTGAATTATCTGCCTCTTTTGACGGTCACTTAATTTACTACAAATACCTAAACGCCTCTTAACTCCATACATGCCATCTAGATTTGAAACTTTGCGCACAACAATTGGAAAGTGATTAATTTTCTTTGCAATTGGCCTATTTTAGTAGATTCTTCCATTAAACTTCAAAATTTTGATCGCTCTTCTATCGAAAGCCCGATGTTACATCCCATTCTATAACTACCTTTGAATAATAAGTGTTTGAGCCCAGATGAATTGAAATATTTAGTATCAGACACACAACTGACAACTAACTGCTCCTTTTAAGCACTTTAAAAACAAAAATGAAGTGGTTCATAGCAGAAATTCTAGATTTAAAGTGTCTTTCATTGCATTTCCACTTGAAATATTAGATTTTGTAAAGTAAATTATGTAAATACTCCCTGAATTAGTTTTTCTTTGCAAGTTTTTTTGCACAAAATAATTGAAGACAAAAAATGTAGTTCAAATAAAGCTAGTACAATAAAATAAAGCGGGCATTTACATGAAAAATGAGGGAATTTTTGAGTGTCTTTAAATGCATTTTCCCCATTGTATTTGAAAGATGTTTTGCTATTTTTAATGAATAAATACTCCAGAAAGCGTGTACGTTGCAGCGTTGACTAATGCGATCACCAAAAGCACAACAAAGTTAATATATGTATATTTTTCTTGTTTAAGAATAGGTTTCATTTAAGGTAAATATTAAAAATGCATCAAATTCTGGTAGTGTTCTCGCCTGATGGAAACATCCTTCATTTATTTCCGTTCATTCCATAGTTTTAATTATAAACATGTGTATGGAATTAGTTATAAACTCGTATTGTAAGAAAAACATTTCACGTATGAAATAAAGTACTTTAACTTTCCTTGGAGTAAAAAATAAAGTTGGTTATCTATGGAAATTACATTCTGTACTTTAAGAAACTTAATTCATATGAATTATTCGCGTGAAAGAAACACAATGATATATCCTTACGTAAATAATAAAATATTCGATAACAATATAACTTCAATAATCTTAAAAATACACAGGAAATAAAATACAATTAATATATTTGACATATGTACTCAACAAAAATTAAAAAAAGAACTTGGTTTCACACTATTATCAAAAATTGAAAGAAAGAAATTTGAATCAATATACAATGAATTTATTCATAGGATATTATCATTAAATATAAATTCACAGTTTGCTAATAAAATCATAACATAATTAATATTCATGGCAATACATGATGATTCTTAAAAATACAAATGTTTTATCAAATTTTGCTTTAAAAATCTTATGACTTTTGTTTACTATTTTCAAATGATGCATAAAACTTTTTCTGAAAACGAATTTACAATTGCTTTTTAAGAAATAATTTATAGCAAATAAAATATTTAAGAGCACTTTAAAACTAAATTTAAAGATATTTAAAATGAAATTAATTTTATGATCTTTTGCTAAAATGCTCAATCATTGTATTTGATAGTTGCACTCCAGTAATATAAATCCACATTTAATTTTTTCCTTATAAGAACTTACATTTTCTAAAAACAGTCTGAGCCGATATCCTGCAAAAATGATTTCGAAAATAAAAGGTCACTAAATAGACAAAATAGAAATTATAGAAGTTTTTATCATTACTTCTCGAAGGGAATTTAGAGCCAAATGTTTTGTAAAAAATTGATATTAAGTTTATACAAATATCATTTCTCTTGTTTTTTTGGATAAAATGTTTAGCACTTATAATGATTATGGATTTATAATTTATTCAAAGTTATTGACTTATTTAACGCCTAAAATACTAATATATAAATTATATATAGTATGAAAATATCCATTCCTTAAACAAAATTATCTATTTTAAAGAATTATTTAAATCGTGTTTAAAGAAAACAATACGAAGGGCATTACACTCTGTCAGAATGTTTCACTTAAAATATATAAATCTAGAAATTTCCTTGAAGTTTTTACAGGATATCAAAAATTAACCTGATTTTTTTATTGACAAAAAGTTTTTTAAAGCTATCATTTAACTGACAAAATTATGCGACTATTTTTAAAATAATACTTTATATCAAATAATTTATATTAAAAATAATAATACCAAATAATTTATATTGAAAATAATTTTACTAAGTAGTTTATGTCAAAAATACTACAAAAGTGAGTATATCCAACATTTTTCATGACTTTGGATAATAGATATTACTTTGTATTTTTAAATTTCAAACAAATAATTCATATGTTAATTAAGTCTTTATTTTTGTTTCATAGTAAGATTTGTTTATATACATGTTTATTTTTAATGACTGTGTTTATCACGAATTCTATTAAAAGTGTCTATTAAATACATAATAACTCTTTTAAAAAGAATAGTGATGAATATCGAGAAAAATAATCAATTTAAAACAATAAATTAGACTAAAAAAATTAACACTTTTTTTAGGTGAAAGAAAATGTTATTCACATTTCTGCAAATTATTTTCAGCAATAAAATAAGTTCTATATTTAAAACTCTGAAATCTACTTCAGAATCTTGAATTATATGCGTAATTGTAGAAATCAACAAATTTAATTATTTTCTGGAGTGTAAATTATTCGAATGAATCTGGATTTTCATCTATTGTTATGGAAAACTTTTAAGATGCTGATGAAAAATCTATTCAGCCCTCATTTTATTGAAGTTGATATGACAAATGAATAAATAAAATATCCAAAAATATTCAAGAATGAAATCTTGAAAGATATTTGGTAGCTTTTAAGTTATTCGTTACATAATTTTGAAAAACTGATATTGTTGTTAATTATTAAAACGAATGTTGTATAAAATGCTTAAAATGAAGCTAAAGCAATAATACATAAATGTTCTTTTTTCTTTTTTGCGAAAAACGTTTACCTTATAATTCCTATTTATAGTTTTATTTCAGTAGTGATAATGGAAATAAATATTTTATGGTTTTATAAATAATAAAATTAATAAAAAGACTGATTTGTTAAATTTAACTAAAATCTCAGAGTATCAAAACAATTCCAAACTGAATTATGAAATAGAATGTTATGCTAAAATGTATATGTTATAGTTTGTGGTATGCCAAAAAATAAAACAAAAATTAAATTTTAATATTATAAAATTTTAGTATAGTATATAACAAATTTTATTTTTAGTACATTTAGAACATTATAAAATTTAAGATAATAGCTAACTTTCAACACAATGAAATGTTTAATGTAAAAAAAATTCTCAGAATTTAAAATAATCAAAATTACTTTTGAAGAAATTTGAAATCATAAAAAAGTAATCATTATATTGTATTATGATTTTGAAGTTCTGAAACCAAAAATAAAATTCAAATTAGCGAATCTGAAAGGGTCTTCATATTACAATTCATATTTGAATCTTTACTCCCACAATAAAAATTTATATTTATGAAATTTAAAGAATTTTTAAATTAGAGATCTGATACTCTTTAACTGCTATAGCAATAATTTCTTAAATAATCATATTTGTGTCATTCTGGGTAATTACAACAGTAATTGGATCATATTTTGTTACAAAATGTAGTAACTGATTTCAAATATATTCAGTAAAGCTTTGATTTGTTAGTAATAGCACAAGTACACAATGTTTTCCTAACTTAAGCGCACAATGCTATCTAAATGTGAGACTTTATCTGTTTCATTTATGTTCCAGAAAGCAAATGGCAGCTGGCCAGAAAGCCTTTTTACCCCGCCCATGAATTGTTTAACTCAATCAATGTATCACAAAATCAAGGCAATCTAGTTATATATTTACTGTCTAGCCAATGGTTTTCGGTTTATCTAAATTTTCTTAGAGAAGAAAGAGAAAAATTGGCTTTAGAGACATGTCTGATGGTAAAATCACATTTTGCTGAATATCACTTGAATTTAAGTCTTTTTTTACTATGGTTGGTATCAGAAGCTGAATAAAAGACGTAAAACAAATGTTCCAAAAGAATTTTCTTTTGAAATTGTTTTCGGTCGAAAAAACCCTATATCAGTTCTACAATACTGTTTTACAAAGATAACATTTTTCGAAACAAACTATTATAATGTCAATTGGTTTATTCAAGTAATATTTTTTAAACGATTGTCTTATTAATTTTTAAAAAAACATCCTCTCGATAATAAACTTGTTTTTGAAAAAAAGTTCATTATAGAGAGGATATTTTCTTATGAATTGTTTGAAACATTTTAATATCTTTCAATAAATTTACTGTTGAAAAACTCGTAATTTTTAAAAATAAATATTTGCAAATATAAGCAGAGAGTGTACATGAAATTAACTATTATGAGAGACTTCGTCAAAATATCTTATTTAAGGAAGGAACTGTTAATAAATTTTTGAAAATTGCAACACAGTTTAATTGCTTTCTTGTTAAGTTTCACATCGAACTGACAAATGTAATATAAAACTGCCAACAAAATCAAAGCACTTATGCTTAAGCTGTTTTAAAAAAGTATTTTAAATTATTTTGCTTTGATTTTATCAAAAGTAAATTTCTTATTTGTCTCCGAAATTAATATTTGAAATAAAATCGGGCAATATATAAATATTCGAATTTAATATTTGTACATTATTTTTTATACTCAATACAGACTACTTATTTTTCAGTATATACTTTGAAGTAAAAATATATCAAATTTGCTGCACGTTCACATTGGTGCATTGTTTGTTACTAAATTTGGCGAGCATGTTTACAAGAACTCAGCAAACTACTATTTTGGCAACTATATTTGCCATTAATTTCTCATAAATATTTACTGATTTAAATTCATTAATATAAAATTTAATTTAAAGTTTTTATGGATAATTTAACATATCATTTTTATTATTTTACCATTGATGTTTAAAATCTATAAATCTAATTTTTTTTAAATTTTATAAAATTAGTTGAGCATCCTGTTAGATACCAACAATGCATGAAATATTTGTCAATATTTCAGCTATTTTTCCCCTACCATTTTATGGTTAACATTGGCGACTTTTTAAAAATTTAACTAAGGGTGAGCATGCAGTAAAATTTTACCGTAAAAATGAATAATAATCAAAATTGTTTTCAATAAATTTTATTCTCAAATAAATATTGTATCAAATATTTACTTGAATTTCTTATCTTTCTTATTATTATTTATTTAAAATCCTTTTCTTTTGTGCTGTTTAATACCAATAAGAATTCATTAACCCGTCGTGAATCTGAGAAAATGTAAGACTTTTAAGTAAATTTGAGAGACCTTGTTAGTCACATATTTTGATTTCACAAAAGAGAATTATTTATTTATATGTGAGGCATCCTATAAATAAACAAATTAATAAAAATGTGTAAAGTTTCTACAATTAAACATTATTAAGCTTCCAACAGTAGGGAAAAAATTTCTTTTTATTCTACACTTCCCTCATTATATTTAATAATTAAACATTTTTAATTAAATTTAAACATATTTTTAATTAAAAATACAGGATTTTTAATACTATTTAATAGTGTAATTATTTAAAATTCTATAAAACCTTTGTCAAAAATTTCGACCATATTTCTCTTCAGAATAAATGATCTTTTTACTCTAGATTTTAATATATAACTGATAGATTATACTGTATTTTAATATTTTTTCCTTCTTTAAAAATATAATTTATTAAGCAACAGAAAATAATTTTAAATTTCCTGCAGATATTCTAGTTATATTTTAAACTATAAATCTAATTTTATATTATAAACATGTATTTATATTATTATTTGATAAATTTTTCCATGGCACTGTTTACAAAAAACTGTCGTTATTCAGGTTGTACTAATTACTTTAAAATATTTGTCTATGTTTTTATCTTTTAATGACAACTTTTGTTACATTTAAAAAGCTTTCAGGGAAAAGATTCATATAAAATATTTCGTATTCTATTGCAAACAATCTTAATATTTATTTGTACGTTTACTTTAAATTAAGATATGCCTTTATAAGATTTTTTCTTCGAATGATTATGACAGTCAAAATGACATATATTAATAATTGGGACATATTTATTTAGTTTAGAAATTAAAAAATTACCTTGAAAACATAAAAGACCAGTACCGGGAAAATAAAATTTGGCAGTTATGGAAATTAAATGTGAATTGTATGAGAAATTATTTAAAATTAAAACAAAAATTTTTAGCAATTTCATCACTAATTATAATAATTGGAGTCAATTATAAAAATATCTGCATTAAAGTTTTTAAGGACAACTGATCCATATAAATATATATATTAATTTAAATAATTAATTTCAAATAAGAATTTGCTTAAACATATTCTTATTTCATATTTTTAGTCTTAAATTAAGCAAATTCTAAGTTTACGTTTGTTAATAATCACAGAATGCATTTTAAAATTAAGCAAAATCCATATATTTAATATTGAATTTAAAGTGTCATTGAATAAATTTATATTATAATAATTAAATGAATGTAATATTTGGTAATGATTAATATGCTAATCTCTTCTGATAGGTTGAATTTGAAACGATATCTGTTACAAACAAGTGGTGATGAAACTATTGTAATTCAAACTCCTTTGGAAATATAAAGTCGATGTAATAAAGAAAACTGACTGTTATGTGTTTCAGATCTTACTAATATTATAATTAAGCACTTTTCAAGATGAATGTCATTAGCTTCTGCCAACTTCATCACCTGTGTGAAGTTGCAAACTAATTAGCACATAACTTAAACTTATTCTCAAGTTTATTCAAACTTTCTACACATCTGGGAATAAAATCAAATGAAGAGAAGTTTATGTCCTGAAATCTAAATTGCTTAAGATTAAAAGTAATACTAATGAATTTAGAGTATTAATATTTGTATAAATATTTTGGTAATTTAAAAGAGTAGCACATACAAGTAAAACTCTTTGGCTTTAAAATATGCAGAGCTTTTTTATTTAAATCATTTTTGTACAAGAGAAAACAGGTTCATACAAAATAACAAATGAAAACATTGCGCAACACAATTCAAGTTCAAAAGCACGGCTATTAGAGAAAATAAGTCCAATAGCGATAAAAATAATGTTAATGAATTTACAAGTTATAAATATTATCTTTGATTGTAATACCCCTTTCAAAGAACATTTTTATTTAAAGAAACTAAAGCAAAATTAATGTCATGGTTACTATAAAATTGAAAATTTTAATATAACAGTTGTATATATTAATTCTTATTTTGGATACATAATACGAGAAAATGAGGGTACACATGAAACTGGATAATTTTCTTTAAGTTAGAAAATATAGAATTGAGTATTGACTAAAAATAAATAATTTAGTCAATATTCTTTATTTCCATAACTTTCTTCAATTTGAATAAACGCAAACTGTTGATTTGTAAATAAGATCTTTAAGTATAATTTCATTATTAGTATTTTATATTTATGTGCTATTAACAATATTTCTCATTAGACTCATAAATTAAAATAAAGTAATAGCTTTTAAAAATTTTCTCTGAAATATTTTCATGATAATTGAATAATACGTCTATTTATGAAATATTTTGTAACTAAGGAAACAAATATACATAATTTTTATTGTTTATTAACAGTTAGGTCTTTAAATTTAGTTTTATTTAATAAAAAATAATGAAAGTATTTAGATTAATATTAAATATCTAATATAAATAAACTTTAGAGGACTTTGAGAATTACTAATAATATTGAGTTTTCTTGATATAAATTATTAACTAATAATGAAAGGTCTGAATAAATCACTGAAATGGGTTTTACTATTCCTGAAGTGATATATTTATAAATTTAGCCCAAATCAATTATTAATTAATTATGAAAGGTTTGAATAGATCACTGAAATGGGTTTTACTATTCCTGAAGTGCAAAATTTATACATTTATAAGTAATTCATATTAACTCCAAAAATTGTTTTTAAGGTTAAAATCATTAATAAATATCAATTACTGGCATAAAAATTTCAAATTCTGATATTTGACTATAAATTAAAAAAACATTATTAATTCTCTCTAAACTCTGTAGCACGACAGCCCATGTGGACCATACACACCTACAGCACCCTTCTCTGTTTTCGTGACCGAGAGGCTCTGGGTAGCGAAGCATATGTTCTGATTAGGTGGACAGCCTAATGCGAAACCAGTGTCTAGTTCCCAAGCATGCTTGTTACTCAGTTTATCCACCAACTGAAGGGATTAAAGGCTGAGTCCACCTTGCCCTGCCCGAAGATCGAACCTCGAACCTGTGCTTTGTTAGCATGAAACGCTACGACAAAGCCACCGGACTTATCATTATAAGTTCATTTATCTGAAATATTATATGTTATCTTGTCAACTGGAAGACAAACAATGACTAAGAAGTTTTAAAATATAAAAAATTTTCGTTAAAATATCAGTTAGCTCTTTCATTAAGAATGAGGACATAATATATGAAAATTACTGATTAATTTCAAAAATCGTAGGACAATATTATTTACAAGTTTTGTGTGTGTATTAGATTAATATAATTAAAATATAAACTGTGCATGAAAATTCGTACATTTTAAATATCATAATTAAAATGGAGTTCTTAATAATGTTGTTAGAATATATTACTTCGAAGCGTTACAAGCTATCAGTCTGATTTAAATTTTAACTTACAGTGTTTAATATTATATAATTTTACAAAAAAAAATTATTACCGCATTCAAAAATGTATTTTTGAATAAGAAGCATTGAAAAATTTAAAACAATTTCAAATGATTTTACCACTTGGAAAATTATGTGTAATTAAACTAATGTCACAGTGATTAAATAAATAGTTTATCAGTAGACACAGCAGTATGCAGGGATGTATTGATTTACAGGAATTTATAATAATATATTATTTAGTTAAATTTTAATTAATAAAAAAAGACAAATTTCCTTTAAACACAATGTTATCATTTAGTTAATGATAACATTTTAATTAAAATTAATTTAAAGAAATTTTGTTTTTTATTTAAATTGTATAAACATCATTCATATACACTATCATTTAAGGAATTAAAACATCTACTTTAAAATAATCTGCATTTTTACGTCATTTTTTACAAGTTACTTTAAAATATATTCAGAATTGAGAAAACAGCATATGTATTAAAAAATGATATATCTATTCAGGATGTATTTAACTTTAATTCTAAAAAGATTAAGCATTATGAGATAATTATGAGATAGTTTAAAGATTAAGCATTATGAGATAGTTTAAATACAATACGAATGAAATAAAATATATAAATGCATCATTATATAACCATCGAAAAGTTTTATTCTTTAAAAACCAATGTTTACAAAAATAATCTTATACATGAATTTCAAAATTTGATATAATTTTCTTTACCAGGAAAATTTAAATATGAATATGTTCTTTAGTTTGTGACACAAAAGTGTTTCTTTATGTATTATTTTGAGATTATTTTAAATCATATATTATAAAACATCTAGTATTTTCTACATTCTACCTTATGATGTAAATCGCAACTTATAAAAATGTATGAGATCTTATAAAAATGCTATTCAGCCAGACAAGATGATTTTTTCATGCTGTTTATGCATCATGGTATGAGAGTATAAACTGTAGAAGAAGAAAAGGAACGTTGTTTCTTATTTCTCTTGACATATTCTTGCTAAGAGTGCATTTGTTTAAAAGACAATTTGTAATAAAAAAGAAAAGGATGTCTTTTGGGAATAAGTTAAAGTATGTTTTAAAAAAAACCTAAGTGTCTATACTAATGTAAATATATGTGCAAACACATTTTTTATAAATAAGTTTTAAATATTACATTTAAATGTAATGTTAAAACTAATAAATTATTTGATTAAATTAGTCTGTTTATCGTAATGTTTTTTTAATTCTGCTCTAAATACAATTATGTACATTAAAGAAAATTCCCATTATTAATTTTGCTACCCACTTACGCGAAACTGTTATGAAGACATAAATGTTCATGTTTAGGAAAGTTACATTTAAAATGGTTGATTAATATTTCAATTACAAAAATAAATAAATTATAATTACTTACTTCTTTTTAATTATTAACGCTCTTAAAATTAGATATTTTTTAAATATTATTTGTAATAACCTGACACATCTTATTACAGCTACATAACAAAGTAGAGTTTAAAGTATCTCATTAGAAATTCATATACAGGAATATTGAATACAAGGCTAAAAACAATCTGGAAAAATGTTGATAATATAAAATTTCAATGATAAATTATTTACTTTTAAATCATATTTATGAATAATGAATATGTGGAGTTAAGTTTCGGAATGATAAATAAATATATTAAAAATTGAATACAATCAGAGGTATGATAATGCACCATGCATAATTTATAAATATAAGGATATATACAATCAATTATTAAATATAATCTTAGTTTACGTAAAATAGTTATTAATTACTATGATTCTGTTTATATTTCATGCATCGAAGAGGGATCCAATTACATTAGAACTTTATAGTATTTCAAAAGATGAGCCAAAACGCAGAGAAACTGTGTGGTAAATGTTTTCGTTATTAAAGGTTATTGTAGACTATGCACGTATGTTTAATAATAGATCAATAAACATTAGAATATCATGCAAATCTGCAACTGATCTGAATTTGCATGCATAAATAAACAAAACTGATGAAATAGAAAAATAGTAGAATGCATTACACATAACAAATTAGATCTTTAAATCAGAAAATGTAGAACTCTATTGATATAAATAAATAAACGAAATTATGCGTTATTTGGGTATTTTAAATATATTTTAGATAATGTTGATATTTGGATAATAAACAATATTTCCAGGAGAGAATTTATATTAAAAAGAGACAATGTCTATAATTTTGATATTAATATTTAATTTTCCTGGATGTAATCTTAAGTTATCAAAAGAAATTGATATCATGAATTTCGTTATAATTTAATGAATTGCAAATCATATCTGCAATAATATATTTATCAAACAATGTCATGAAGTTAGTATATTATAATAAATTATCATTAAATAAAAAAAAATATTATTTCATAAAGGAATTGAATTATAATTTCAAATATTTCTAACAAAATACAATAGATGAAAACAATAACGTAAAGTTCACAAAGACACGTTTGAAAATAAAAAAAGTATCATAAATATATTAGACATAATTATAAAGAAATTTAAAACAGTCAAATATATCTTACTTTAATACTCAGTTCATTAAAGTAATTGTTTTCAAGAATTGTATTAATAAAATAAATGAAAAAATTATATTATTAGAAGTTGATAAAAATATTTATCTGTAAAGTGATTGATAAACAATTTGCATTTTCTTTTTGTATTTCAAAATAATCTACCACAAGCATACATCAGGAATAGCTGGCATTTTTTAATTTTAATGAATCAATAATGAGATAATAGATGTCCTAAGTTTTCAGAAATTTAAGAGAAATGCAACTAACTGAAATATACACAATAATCTGCTAGTTTATATAAAAATAAACATTTACTTAACTATACATAAAAAATTGAAATGACCATTGAAAAAAAAGAAATTAATGGAGAATAAAAAAAACAGATTTTAAGTATTAAATAAATTTGTAATAATTCAAAATCCTGAAAAGTGTTACCTTTAGTATCTTTTATTCGAATTGCGTACCATATAAGAAACAATTGCAGCCTGATTGTTAAATTAAAATAAGTATTTACTAAATTTTTAAATCAGAAATTACATTGTTATGAAAGTAAGTAAAGGATATACTCCCTGATTTCTATCTGCATATTAATTGAAAAATATTTTGCAAATTAAAAGCGTTTTACTTGAATCTGATAAGAAATGACGCCACAGATTCCATATAATCCATGATTTCAAATTCTGAATTTTTTTTGGCGATGAAGAAATGTTGTTAAGATGACATATCGTGATGTGCGCATGTGTAAATATGTATGTATGTGTGTATATATATATATACATATACATATATATATATATATATATATATATATATATATATATATATATATATATATATATATATATATATATATATATATACATATATATATATATATATATATATATATACTGTGATGTATAGTCCAGGATGCCAAGCACAATTTTTAGAGGATTTTCTTATGTATCTGGCAACCACATGTTTATTACATCATACATACGAACACCTATAGAATTACGCAGAAAATTCTATTTTGGTAACCCTAGTATTTACGACATCGCGCACGTCACGATATGTCCTCTTAGCAACATATTTTCATCGCCAAAAAATTCAGAATTTTGAATCATGGATTATACGGCACCTGTACCACTTATTCTTGATATTTTAAATTAGATTGTTAGATTGAATTTTTATTTCCAGAGCACTAAATACATATTTTGATAAAAAAAAATAATAATTATGTTTTATAGCTACAAATAGTAGAAAGTATTTTTATAGTATGGTAGAAAGCGTATCTCTTATTTAATATTACCCAATATAATGTAATATTAATTTTCCTTTTTCTCAGGCTAAGCTGTTTTATAATTGTTGCAAGCATTGAAAATTCTGTTTCTGCTTAGATTTTAAATTCAATCATGCTTCATAGGATAATAATGGATTTAAGCAGATTTTGTACATAGAAGCAATTACAATCCCTGAATATGAATTTAATATATCAAACATAATTATAATAAATTTAATGTATTTACGAAAAATAATAATTTCATAAATATTATTATTTTTCGTAATTTGTTCACACTTCTGAATATTTCGAAAAATGCTTTTTTTTTGCCTATTTTTACGTAACTTGTACTTATCAGAGAAATATTGTACTCAAAAAATTCATCAAGTTAAGGTAAATCAAAAATTGTAAATTTCAATTAGATAAAAATTATAATAATTTAACCGAAAGAGTAAAAACAATGCACAGTACAATTTAGCAGCAGTAATTTGACACAAAACCATTTTAAAACTTTTTATTTTCTAATACAACGCATTTTCCATTATTCAGGGAAAAAAGCTTGCGTTGTAGATTACAACTATCTGATGTACACTTATAGGGGCCAAACAAGTTTTGCTGCTGGTTACTTATAACATTTAAACCCATCAGATTACCAGGTTTATTTAGACTTGTTGATATACTACATAACTTACAAAGTACTGTTTTCTCTCTGCCTAATTACATCATGTTTAAATAAAAGTTTTCAGAAAATGTTATATTCAGTTGCCTTGAAGATTAAAATAAAATACTAAATATATGTTTTTTGTAATAAAATGTTTAAAAATTTAATTTTTATTCAAGTTAAAACAACAGTACTCTTTTATATTATTAGGAATAAAGTTTTTCCTTAATATTTATCACATTTAATAAGTTTACATATTGAGAAAGGTAAGCTTAAGAAACATTTTAAATATTAAATATCAAACTTAATTATTTATATTTTAATAGCGTATTTACTAAATTTCATAGATTAACAAGTGAAATTCAATTCATTTTAAATGTGAAAAATGTGAAATTACTGTAAACAAGGCTTCAAAAATAATAAATTTCTTTGTTTAAAATATTTGATTTTAAATATTAGTTTTAAAGTCTTTACTGGAATTTAAAGCTTTCTTAAATTAATATCTTAAAAAATAGAAAATGAAACAAAACTAAATTATCTGAATCATTAACTAAAACATAAGATTACATATGAATTAATTTTTTTAGAATTTTTTATTTATTTAAGTGAACATTTAAAAAGTAATTGATTTTAAAATAATATTTTTGACTCAACTATTTTTTAAAATTAATCTAGATATACATAAAATTTCAATTGGTTGACAAATGTCTTATTTTTCCCTATTTCATTCAATAAATTATAACATACTAGAAATATAATCTATGTAATGATGCGTAATTGTTCCACTAAAATATTTTAACAACATTTTATTAATTTTTTTTATTAAAGTTTCCTATTTTTAGATTTGCAATAAACTTATTTTTAATTGAATTTAATAGTGATAATTAATTTTAAATTTCAATAAAATCATATATTTCTTCAATGTATAATTAAATTATTAAACAAAAAATCAAATATATAAGTAATAAAATAATATTAAATTATTGATTAATATTTATTAACAATAAAATTATTTCTGTAATAAAAATGTAAATTTACACAAACTCATATATTATTATAAATAAAGGAATAGTAAGTTCTGTGCAAGGGAAATATACTCAATATTTATATAAGACAAATAAATTAACATTAATTTAAAAAAAATAATTTTACCTGTAAAGATATTAAAAAATAGAATATTAAGTAAGTAAGTTATAAACTATAATTTTAATAAAATTTTTAGGACTCTCTACAATTCAAGAAATGTATTATACAATGAAGGTTCTAACTATTATAACTCAAACGACCATTTTTAAAATCACTAGTAATATTCAATATATTTTTGTATATTTTAAAAAATTTCAAAGAAACTGTTTCTATTTTAACTCATTTCTTTAATTTTATTCAAAGATATTTTATAAGAATGTAGAGCAGTTTACTTTTCAATTTTCTTTTGCGCTATATAGATTTTACATCTCATAATTTTTTACTAAACTTTTATATATTAGTTTCTATTAAATTATCTTAATTTTTAACTGTGTATATATTTCCTCATGCATAAGAAATCCAGATAAATCCCACATATTTTAACTGAAATGAATCTATATTAGGTACACTTTAATTAATTATCAGACATAATTTATATATAGCTATTTTAGTCGTATATCACTATTTTAATCGTATATTTATAAAAGATTTTTAGATGCTATTTATTTTTATCAAAACAAACTCTATGTTACTAAAATAAAAAACTTTGATTTAATTACTTAAAATATGAACTATGAATAACATAAATGTATGATATATCTAATTACAAAAATCAACAAAACAAATTAAGTTCAGATTTTTACAAAAACAGTCTTACAAGTATGGTGTTTTGAATTAACTATAGGAGATAAATTTAAATAAAATGAGTTTAAATGGAAAAGAAATAGGAAAGGATTATTAAGCGTTTTTTAAAAAACATTTTTGAAGCATTCGAAAAACAGGCAGATTTTTTGGAGAACTTTCGTTTTATAAAACTTTCTACAATTTGTGAATTTTTTAAATGCTGTTTTGCAAAGTTGACATCTATCATTCCTCAAAGCTCTTATTTTTTATTTAAATGAGAAGAATTGTCTTGGCTTTACGCCATCATGTAAAATTTTATTTTTTACTTGCTATCGAAGCAGAAATGTCGATGGATGAGGTTTTTGCGCATAAATTTTGTGATATATACGATGGAGCACAATTTACATTTTCAAGTTATTCCGACTTTCAGATAAAAAAGAATAATTTTTTTTTCTTAGTTTTCGATTTTTTTCTCAAGTTAGAGCAGCTGTCATTTTTTCCCTTCTAATTTATAGCTCGTAGCGTTGCATACTAAGTAATAATATTTTCCATTTTTTCCCATTTTCATTTGCTGGTATGTGAAAATAGTCGACGCAAACATATTTAACAGAAAAGGAAAATTACACAAAAATAAAGAAAAATGTTTGTTTGAAACTGAGAAGACTACATTAAGTTTGTGGAAATTTTTATACAGAGTATATAAGCAGAAAAATGTTTCCTGCTCATAAATATTCTTTATTATACATAAAGTATCATATATGTGAATTATTTCATAAAGTTTCAGATATTATTTCTGCAGATTTAAATGCATTTAAAAGCTATTGCACGTCTTATATAACTGAATCAGTAATTTTTATCACCTGTTCCCTTAAATTCATCATTATTAATACCATCCAGATAATATTTTTAGAAAATATAAAATTTTATTCACATAGCTCTTATCCATCCTGTCAATTTATTAATAAAACTAAACTGAAATGCATCACATTTATTTCTGCTTACATTCATTTTCTTTTTTAACAATTTTATTTTAAACAAGACCTGTGTTACCTGACGATTTACGATGGAAAACACGTAAACAAAGAATTTTCTGCACGGTATGTTGAATACAGCACAAGTATTTCATTTCTAATATTTCAATTATCTCAAAGTTTATGAGGTCATTCTAAATTTACTGATGCCACTCTAAAATTTACATTGAATGATTTAAGAGTTTACAATCAATTTCGGGACTTTGTAAAGTCAGTTATTCACATATGGAAGAATGAGACCAAATAATTAATTATCTAAATATGATATTTATTTAAATTTATTTATATTTATTTAATATCATTAATTATTATTGTTTATATAATTAAGAATAATTCAAGCTGACAAATATATTAGCAAACATATCCATGTAAGAAAAAATGAAATGACTTTCCGAACAACCCCAATTGCTTTCTTAAAACAATAAATTAAATATCTTTCAAAATTATTTTCACAATTTTAGATAATATTGAATATAAATTTTAAAGACAAATATTACTTTTTCAAAATTTGATTTAATTTTTAATGATTTGCATGTACGCTTTTTGTTAGATAAATAAAGTTTCTTTTTCAAAAAATGCATAAATACTTTTTTTAATTTTTTATATGAATAAATATATTTACATACAAGAAAATAATCAAAAAGACATCACATTTCGTTAATTTACTGCTACTTATTTGATAAGGGTACAATTTGCATATGATTTAAAAATTGTACATTCTTCATTCATGAATATAATAATTTTAACTGTGATATTTGATTGCCCATCATTTACTGGCAAACTCTTTTTTTCTGAGTAAAAAGAAATAAAAAATGTTTTTCAAATCACATAAAAATACATTTTAAAATCCATTATGTAATTAATGAAACACATCGAAATTATTAAAATGTATTTAATGTTTAACAAATCTGAATGATTTTTTGTGTCAGATTTTAAAGTGGAAGTTATTTGTTCTCAATTTATAAGTAATTAATATAATATTTATGAATTTGTCCAATTATAAATGAATTTTCTTAAAGTTTGCATATTTCAACAGCAAATTGATATTAGTAAAAGCGAAATAAATATTTTTATCACTTTCTCTTAGGTGATACAACCCATATTTCTTTGATTCTACATATTTTCAAAATGAATACATAATTTCATAATATTATATTATAATTACGATTTATTTTGGTTAGTTTTTACTATTTAAAATAGGCTTGATAATGTTATTTAATAAATATCACTGAACTTCAAAGTTATATTCTTTTCATCTCATACTTCACAACTCATTATTCAAAATGTCAAAATAGTAAATTAAAACAACTAATTTTTGCGAAAATAATGTTTATCAGAAAACTTTATTCACATGCCAGTATTGATTTTAGCTTTTATGTTGCTAGCATTTTCATAATGTTTATTTGCGTCAATTAAATACAATATTTATTATTTTGTTTGATTGCTATGTATGCACTTTAACAATTTCACTGAGATTGTTTCAATTTTTGACAGACGTTTGTCACTATGAGTACTTTGAGTTTCTTAATTACTTTAAATCGTTATGAATTTGAGTTTACTCCCTTCACACGTATGAATATGATCCGGGAAAAGTCCTTCCAAATTATAATTAATGTGTTGGATTCTGAAATATCTAATAATGGTCTTTATCCAATCCAATATGAAGTTAGAAAGGAATAAATTAACGATTAAGCATACAGTAACTTAGAATGACTTTCCAGGAATAAAAGTTTAATAAGAAAAAAATGCCAAGTGTATAAATATCAATTATTAACATCATATCTTAGAGCCTGATAATTTCTAACAAAATACAATAAAATAATCACTTTTCTCTTTCACAAATTTCTTAATTTTATCTATTATTGATTACAATCAAAAATGAAAAATCAAAAGAATCTTAATTTATTTAGATTTTATTCAAGCCATTTATACAACATATCTCTTACTTCTCCAGAAAAAATAAATCAAAAATAAATTTAATAATCAAATTTAAATAATAATCTATGAAGAATTGATTTAAATTTAATAGCTTGTCTTTAAATTATGTTTATTGATTGGATCTAATGATTAATACTTTTTAAATGACAATGAATGAAATCAAATAATAATTAGACTAAAAATAATTCCATTTTCTTATATTTTGCATAATTTATTTTATTAACAACTGCAAATAAGCTGTATGATATACATATGATGCAAGTTGGTATTTTACACTACAGTTGTCGTGAAATATTATTCGTCAAATAATGAAAAAATTCATTTTTCGTGGAGGTTTAACATTTAAGTCTATATTTTCGTGTGAAACTTTTAGAAAGGTATGCATTTATGTTATTCAAAACACAAATATTATAATCCTGTATTTTTTAATTTAAAGTATTCTTTGGGCCCATATACACGTATTTAAGATTGTTTCAAAATTTTAAGCTTTCATTGTTTACCAAATAAATTAAAACAAATGTTAAAATATCTTTTATGAAATAATTTTATTAAAAACGTTTTCCCTTGACGTCTCATTTTTAAAGAAAGAAAGGATTAGATTTCTAAATATTTGCTAACACTTTAAGACAAAATGTAACTTTGAATGAATAATGCACCTACATTGTGTTATAGAAAGTTTAAAAAAAACAGAAAACAATAGTCGAAAGTCACGAGGTTTATTAATAATTTTGACAAGAAAAGAAAACTGTTAGCAATGTGTTGTGAAATTAATTTTATATGCAATTTATATATACGAGGTTCACTCTGAAATTTTTGAGATAAAACTAGGTTTTATCTCAAAAATTATAAAATTATTATCAAGTTATACTTACAAAATTTTACGTGTGTTCAAAGTAGTCTCTTCCAGCATCAATGCACTTTTGTAGATGACTTTTCCACAGATTAAATGACTCAAGCCATTCATTTCTTAGAATAGATGAAAAAGAGCATTTATAGCCACATCAATCTCTTCTTCTGAATGAAAACGACATAAACGTATGTTCTTTTTTTTTTAAAGAATAACCAAAAGTTTCACATAGTTAGATAAGGTAAATACGGCGGATGTTCGATCACTTTAATTTGTTTCTGTTTAAGAAACTCAACTGTTGATCCGGCTGTATGTGAAGATGCACTGTCATCGTGAAGCTTTAGTCCCCTAACATTCAGTTCTTGTAGAATTTCTGGAAGATATTTAGTAATATATTAATTTGCTGTTACTGTCTTCGTTCCTTCCAACTTGATGACTTTGACCAATCCAGTACTTCTGAAGAGAACGACATACATCACTTTTTTCAGTGCGCGTTGATTTTTCACCATTGTCGGCGTGGGATCATCTTCAAAGACCCATACTTTGCATTCTTGACGTGTTGGAATATCAAAAAACGGTATGTAAGTTTCATCACCTGTTACAATTTTAGAAATGATGCAGTAGCCACCATCATTTAGCAATTTAAGAGTTTCTTTACTGATTCTAACACGCTCCTCTTTTTGGTGCTCAGTTAGATTATGGGGAACCCAACGGCAAACTACTTTTTTCATGCGTAATTCTTCATGAATGATTTTGTGTATGCCGGCCGATCCATTTGATAGCTACAGCGATTATTATCCATTAACATTTTTCGTATGGCAGACACATTATCCGAGTAACCCTCGGATATATATATATACATATATATATATAAATATATATATATATATATATATATATATATATATATATATATATTATACATAAAATACAATATACATTTCAAAGTGCCATGATATATTGCATAAAACTCAAATTTATATTAAAAGTTATTACATTAAAAGTACTTTTAAGATTTCACTCGCTTACAAATGGCGAAGAATTAAATTATCAGGATGGTATCAATAAGAAATATTTTACTGTCTATTTTAATACAAAATATAACTATGAGTTTCAACTAAACTACCGACCGATGTCTGAGTGGTTAGCATTCCTAACATCTGGGTTGTTGGTATCGGGTTCGAGTCCCGGATCGCGTATGGATATTTCTTTCTCTCTGTGTTTATTTGTCCTCTCTTCTGATATGATGTATGAATATGGTCAACTCTATAAACTGGTTTGTAGTGGTATACCGTGGGTAATGCTACTCTCCTCCGCGACTCGGTCCACGGGTATCCACCGGGTAACTATCAATAAGTATCAGTTTCTGGTCTTGTTCTATAGTAAAGGGTTACTACAAGCGTTATTTAAAAAAGATTTTACCTACACTGATTCTTTAAGATTTTAGGTCACCATAAAATGAAATTTAAATGAATAGTTCTTATAATATAAAACGTTTGATTTACATAAAAATATAAAAATTTAAGAGAATTAGCGTCTTTTTAATTTTCTACAAGAAATGTCAAACTAATGAAGATTTTAATTTAAATATAAAAAGTAAGCTATTTAAGGCATACAATCATCGAGACTTTTGATCTTTAATTTTCATTCTAAGCTTATTATAAGCTTAAAAATATTCTAATTAGATTAAAACAGCATAAATGCACATTGAAATATATAAAAGTATCTTTATTTTTGAAAAATTAAAATTCATTATAAACTAGCATAAAAAGGAATATAATTTGTTTAAATTTTTTTTAATTAGATCTAATCGTTACAAGAAACATGATATAGCAAGGCTTTTATGTAAAGTAAGCCATTACTGCATACTCAAATTATGTTTTACTAGAAAGAATTATCATAAATTTTTATAATGAAATTTATATTTTAAATTTATATTAATGCTAAAATGTCAAAGCATGAAATTCTTTAACATTTTTCTTGCAAAATTCTAATATTATCATGGAAAATTGCATGTTGGCATTAAAAGTTACAGAATATTGTATAAATATGTTGAGTAAATTCATATTAAATTTATCTATTTCAGAACAGAGAAAAGGAAAATAAATTATAATTAGATTTCAATTTTTTTATTTAAATGATAATTTAAATAAAAAATTTAATTGAAATATTTCGTATTATCGAAATATTTCATATTTAATCTATTAAAATGATTTAACAAGTATATTAGAAATATTGGAATTAATATAAAAACTAATTTTATCATTTAATTCCATGTCAATAACTAAATGACTGATGCCTAAAAGTATGAATGCTTTCTACACAGCATATATTATTCATAAAACGCATATCACAGTTTATTTAGTCAAATTAATTTAAATGACTTTTAAATTCATAATAAAAGAGACGCGTTTTGTATTTAATTTGAATTGTCTAAGCGTTTTGTATTCATAATTTTTGTATTCATTGCTTGTAAAATTACGTAAATCGACTCAATTTTCGATAAAACATCTTTTTATTAAAATTTGTATCATAAAAAATCATATCAGATCTTTAAATCCAGAATAATGTGATTTGTTAATATAAAATATTTTTTGTTCATTAGTATAAAGGTATATTATATATACGAATTCCTTTCTCATATTTCCTCCCTTAATATAATATAGTAAAGGTTTCTAGCCATCATAGCAAGCCTTTTATTCCGAAAAATGCATAAGATGTTTGAAATTATTATTTGAAGATAAAGTCGAACTGTAAAAATATTTATGTAAATTTTAGTTTAATAATAATAAATTAAATATCAAATTATATTAATTATTGGTATTTAATTAAAATCAAAAAAAAATCAGTAACTCTATTTCAAAGTTAAAGAATACAGTTACTTTAAACTTTTTTATTTTTTTATACATTTTAAGAAATTTTCACCAATTTTAAATGATGAAAGTTGTTTTAAAGAGATAAACTCTTGCATAACATACATTATATTCATATTAAATTATATCCTTCCTTATAGATACAATAAATTCAACATAATTTAACTGTTTTTCAAACTTTATGCTTGTAAAGGAATTTTAATAAAAAAGTCTGGATGAAAATTATTAATCTATCTTTTTTGCCATTTATAAAAAACACCAGATATCATTTCAGAACATTAGAATAGCTGATTTGAAATTAAGCTACAAATCGTGAGCTATATTGATTAAACTTTATTTTTAAAAGAAAGATAAAGTAGCATCAATTACTGAATTTTATCGAATCAATATGATTACTTCATCAATATAAGGTTTAAAATCAATATATCAATATAACGTTTGATAAATTATTATAATTATATTACTTTCATATTCTCGCTATTGTATTTATTAAATTTCCAATGAAAAGCTTTCTCTTTTAAGGGGAAAGGGAGTTTTGTATAAAGGCGACGCGACAGCTTAAAATGAGCAATTTAGAGAACGTAAATCACTTGTAATTGAATATGGCCGTAAAGTGTTTTTACTTAGCCAATTTAATATAACTTTGAATTTAAATTTTACTTACGTGGCATTATGAATTATAATATTTTGTGTTACATACTTTCAAATGGTAGAAATGTATGGTTATTAAATATAATACTTTGTACATATTCCTATATGAAGATTCCTTTAGCAAATGTCTATAAATGTTTGTTCTTAAAAATAAAAATGTTTTTACTTGTTTTCCCCTAATAAACGTTTTAGTTTAATCTAATATCTCTTTATTACAAAATAATTCATATTTACGTAAGAAAAATAATCTCAAACAAATCGTAATAAATACAGAACATTCAGCAAAAACTGAAGATATTTCCACAGTTTAATAATTACTACAAAGTTTAGAAACATATTCAATCATTATCAATATATTTTTTAACATAACCTTTGTCAAAGTACAATATTTTTCCATTAAAAATGTTTTCAATTATTCTAAGTAGTTACTAATATTCTTAAAAGAAAAAACTAAAAGGCAGAAGCATTCAAACACGTCATATTCTTGTTGGTTCGCTAGAAGCTAAAAAATTAAAAACAGTAAGAATATTTGAGTTACATTAGATGATGTACTGATACAAACTTCATTTCTAAATTTATACAAGAAATGTTTTTTACCACCATCAAATCATCAAATTCAGCTTAAAACTCCATTAGTACTTGCACTAAAGCATTAAAGCTACGTGAAACCCAAACATCATTATATTAATTGAATGACAAGCAAAAGGAATATACCAAAAATATGACATTTTTTTATTTTAGAAAGAAGACGTTAAAATATGGAAAATATTCGGAAAGTTATTTTGTTATCTGAATATGTACCAAGCAGAATGAAAAATGGAGAATATTATTAGCTTTATCTTAACAAATTTAAATACTGTTAAACATGTATAAAGGTTTTTCTAAATAAAATCATTGTTTAAAATGTTTTTAGAATAGTAAAATTTATTTAAATAGTTGGTGAAATAACAGATTAAGAATATCAAAAAAGCAATGAATAATGCCAACAAAATTAATTTTAAGATTAAATTTGTTTAGCTTTCTTGCAAAATTTCCTTTAAGAAAAAATTTTAATTTTTGCACAGAACATTTAATGTAAGATATGATTTTAAAATTTATAATAAGGTTATGAAATAAAATTCATTCCTGCATAGATTTTTTTTGAAATATATCTAAGATAAATGTTTTGCATAAAATAATAAGATAAACATCAAAATTTTCATTAAAAAAATCTAGAAACTCCGTATCTATTGTCTTGAGTTAAATTTCTTTTCATTATATTTAACACATCAAAATTTTCATTAAAAAAATCTAGAAACTCCGTTTTTATTGTTTTGAATTAAATTTCTTTTCATTGTATTTAACACAAAGAATTAAGCAACTGAAAAACAATTTCAATAAATGCAAAATTTTAACGAGAACATTTTTATTTAAAGAAATAAAATTAGTGTTTTTAATATTTTAATTATAAGCAATTATAAAAAATAAATTATTTACATTATATCTGTTTGGAATTATAGTTTTTTGTAAATAAATGAATTCGATAATTATAAAAGATATCTAAGTATTTCACTAATATGCGTCGAAATGAAGTAAATTTGTTTAATGCTTTTTCATTAATGTTTTAAATTTTTTATCATAAAAAAATTATTTACAGTAAATCGTACAGAAAAAATTATATCAGCTTATGTAAAGTAAGGTGAAATGTTTTTTAAAGAATAAATGCATTCCATTAAATATTTTAAATAGCAAGTCAATTACGTAAACAAATGTGATAGTAAGGTAATAGAAATGACAAAAGGATAGTCAGAAAATATAGTTTAAATTCATTCTTTTTGAATTAATTATTAGAATCTGGGAGAAATAAATACATTGAAATGAATGATCTTATTTAACGTTATAAGGCACTTAGATTTGATTTTCTCATTACTCATTTTAAAATTTTCATGGTAATATTCCTCATTTCTGTTTCTTACAACTTTTGATTACCTTTGGCTTTGACAGGTACTTAGATAACTACAGAGATTAATAAACTTTTTTCTCTTTTAAGTCGCCAATTTATCAGAGTAATTATTCTTCGTTGAGTAGTTTGCAATTAAGTGGTAATTGCCTCAATTCTATACTTTTATCACTAATCTAACTATTATAGGACATAATATGATATTTTCTTTATTAAAAACAACCCTTTGTTATTAGCAGAAATCACTTTTTTAAAAAATAATTTTTTGATGTTGATTAAATATTCTTTGAATAAAACTTTTGAATTCAATGTTGAAAACTTTCTTCGCTATCAAGAGAAATTAAATTATTTATATACACAGGACTTTGTTTTCATCAAATACTTTATCTAAATAATTTTGAACACGCTATTATTAAATTATATCTTAATGATTTTGTAACAGCTATTAGGTGATCAAATAGAACTTTTTTATTTTATTTTAAAAGTAATTATTGAAATCAATTCAAATCAATACTGGAATTCGATGAAATGGAAACAATATCTCGGTGAAATAAAGTTATCATTATTTAATTACCCGTAAAGTGGTTGTTTTTTCATCCTATTTGAGATCAGGACTACACTGCTTTATTACAATTCTGATTGGTTTAAAATGCCCATAATATTAGATAATGCTATGTCACTCATAATTAATCACGACATCGTATTGAGACGGCATGGTACATCAGACTTGTCGACTAATTTGGTACCAGCCTTCAAATCCCATTCTTCAAACGGCAGCAAACAAGTCGAAGTTCACCATCAAATGCCTGAGAATTTTATCGAAGCTTATTTTGTAAATAAATCGATTTCATATATAAGAACCAAAGCATTTCTGTCTGTTTTTCATTGATTGAATTCATTAATACATCAAAAATAGAATAGAAGAAAAAGCAAAAGGAAAAAAGAGGAGACAAATTATTCAATAATGGTTAATTTAAATCATCAAGCATGATTTAAATTTTTAAAAGTTTTTAGACGTTTTCAAAATTCGGCCAAGCAGCAAAGTAAACAATTGATTCTAAATCTCCGCTTCTAATCTACTAAATTGTTAGTCAAGAAAAGAAATGCACAATAAGTGCTAAATTTAAAGAAAAGTACTATATGTTATTCAGTGATGACATACGATGAATTATTAGGATATTATTATGAACCTCAAATTGTAAAGAACATTTATCGCCTGTTTCTATATTGTAGTTTACATTTGGATTAAAAAAGAAAAAAAAAGATTCGAGGAAAAATAGAATTAATTTTATAAAGCAAAACATTTTGTGATAAAAAGTTGTAGATTTTTATTGAATAAGTGTTGTTTTACCTCAAATATAAATCAGTTATCTCTTTCCGACAATAAAGCAACATTTTTCTTTGAACAAACCTTCCAACAAACCTTTATTCATAAGAATTCAACAAACCTTTATTCATAAGATATTTTTGTCAAAATCCTTACTTTGCCAATAGGCAATTAAATCTTTTTTATAAACTTCATAAAAATAACCATGATAAACCATCTTAAAATAAATTCTGCCCAACAAGTTCCTCATTATAAACTTTAAAACTAGTGAATTTTAATGATTTGGAAGGCAGTACGTTGTATTCATAAATACCAGTAAACATATACTGTATAAATATTTTATTTAATTTAAAAAATATCCAAATGTTATTAAATATTAAAATTTTCATCCTTATTAATACATAATCTGTCTTATTAACAAACTATGAACTTAATTTGTAAACTTTATGTTCATAATTTATTAACTAGACTGGGTATTAACTAATTTATTAACTATACTTTTGGCATTACTAATTTATTAACTATACTTTTGGCATTACTTATTTATTAACTATACTAGTATAAATAATTGAATTTTGCTATAAATAATTCAGTGTTTTACTTTTTAAACAATATTTATGACAGTGAGAATTTAAAAAGATAATATTTGCTCTGTGATTTTCAATGTTTGTTGTGCTTCAAAAATAATTATATTTGAACTATTTAATAAAAGAAATAACCACACTCCATTAATATTTTATTAAAACTTATTTATGTGTGACTGGATGGAGCAATTGAGTTTATTTTCTGGTTTTGAAAATAGGATAAATTTAAAAAAATACATTTCAAAATATGCCACTAAATTCAAATATTGTGTTTTATTTTGATTTCATATCAATTTTTAATAGTTCCATAAAAAACCTGTTTTATTAAAAATTATCAATTCATTTTTTCAAATAACACACATATTTATGAAAATTGAAAATGCAATAATGAATGAACTGATAAACAATACTGTATTAATTTTATATCAACTTGTAGTACGTTGTTGTATCAGATAACAAAGAGAATTTCGCATATAAAGTAGTTTATGGTTTCAATAAAATTCACATAAATGTTTGTAGATTTTGAAGAAATATTTAATAAAATTTCGATTCAATAAATATCCTAAAACCACAGTAGTAATATAATGTAAAATTAGTTAATATTTAATATTCCTAATTCTTATTTTTTAAATAAATCAAATCATTTATTTTTTTAACTTCGTTTCATCAGATAGCTCATTATAAATTAATTCAAATTTCAATTTAAAATTTCAAAATGTAAATATTAAATTATTTTATTACGTAAGAATGTTTTAATATATTTTAATGCAGTTAAGTAAGCATACAATCATCGAAAAGTACATAAGATCAAGTTTAATAATCTTTATTGAGGGAAATATCAAATGTTGTAGCAGTTACTATACTTTTTGTAACTTCTTCAAAATTATAAGCATCAGTCCGGAAAATTGATTTAAATGCAGTAAATTTTATTATTACATTAGAAACAGACAAGTATGCTTCTCTCCACTTCAATAAAAAAATGAATCAGTGCTTTTAATTACGTTTTGCTAATATAATGATTACACACTTGGCTATTATTCATTAAGATTCTGGAAATTTCATTTCCCTTAAAAACATTTAATTTAATTTCCCTTCATTTCTCTGGAGAAAATTTAAAATTTTCATTTTTTCCATCAAAAACAAAATTTAAGATTCTGCTTCTTTTAAAGAAATTATTAAAAATTGTTTCATTAAAAGAAGAAATTTACATTATTTTTAAGATTATACTATGCGACTGTATAGTTAAATATTTGAAATTTAAGAATTCAATATAAATTTTGTGATCTAAATATATTCATAAGAGGTATAATATCTTCTTTATAATAAAAGTATATTAATGCAGTTATGAACTTCAATTCCTCAGACACGCGATAAGCAATAAAATATAACAATAATAAATTGTTTTTACATTTTAACATGCATTCAATAGTGATTGGAGAAAATTACAAAAAAGATTTCTTGCAAATATTACAATATATTACTTATAGAATTCTATTAATTAATAATTTTTTTAAAAATTTAAATCATTCTTGATAATTTAAACTAACTACAAAGTGGATGTTTTGTCTTACCTTTTTCCTTTTGCTTTTTCTTTTGCTCTTTTCTCAACGTGTTAATGACTTGAATCAATTGCAAAACGGCTTCTCAAGACGATGCTTCTGTCTTTATATGAGAAATCGTTTTATTAACAAAATAAATTTCTACAATTTTCTCAGACATTTAAAGGTGAACATCGTCTTGTTTGCTGCCGCTAAAGAATTGCGATTTAAAGGCAGGCAGCAAATTCTTTGACAATACAAATTTACAATGCCGTCTTAATGTGATGTAATGTAGAGAAACGTTATCTGACGTCGTGGATTTTTATAAATCAATGAAACATTTAATAAAGTGATATAATGATATACAAAATTTATGTATAAATATTTCTAATTTATCTGTATTCTTAAATTCTGTGTTAAATGATGACTAATAATTTTCATGAAAATTAACAGTATTTTTAAATAATTTAAAATACGCCAATTAACTAAGAATTTGTTCATAGAAAAAATTACTAATATACAATTTATGTGTTTAAAAGCAAATAATTCTAAGTGTAACAACATTAATATATAACAAAGTTTTAATCATTAAATTATCTCTCTTTGATAGAAAAATAAAATAAATAAAGGAGAAGATGAATACAGCAGTAAAGATCGAGATTAAATTAATTTTTATTTCTTGAGTAATAAATTTGGTCTAAAAATCATTCATTTGGTGATTTCACATTTATTTTCTTCCCATTTATATAACTCCCCAATAATGAAAAAACAACAAAAAATAATTTTATTATTCGTTATAAATAAATGATCTTCGTTTTAACTTCCATTATAATTTATATATATATATATATATATTTATATATATATATATATATATATATATATATATATATATATATATATATATATATATATATATATATATATATATATAAACACACACACATATATATATATATAGAGAGAGAGAGAGTGATTCTAAATTATTTTATACATTAAGAAGGATGTTAGTACCAAGCAATAATTACATAGAAAAACATTCCATTCTGAGATGCAGAAAAAAAGGTAGAATCACATCAAGAGTCTATCACGAATTTACCGTATGCCAAATTTTCGCAGATAAGAATCAGCACTTTGCTCTTATTGGTCACCGAAGAAAGCCAATCAAAGAAGACATCATTTATAAATGGCACAGCATCATCACTTTAAGCATTATCTGGATAACATCATACGAAAATTTTCGTTATTGTTATGGCGATGTGCAAGTACGAATTCCGATATGCACCTCATATACGGTGAAACCCCAACACATTTTTTCATCACGGACCGCATTTTTTTGAATGCCACATATCCTGGACGATGAATGGAAATTAGTGGACTTAAGGCTTGGCCTCCTCGCTCACTGGGCCTTAACCCATTGGACTTTTTCTTCTTTAGGCACATGATTCCTTAAATGTACAAGACGCATGTGGACTCAGCTGAAGATCTCGTGACCAGAATCGTTGTTGACGCGGCCAAAATAAACACGACACCAGGAATCTTTGAGAGGGTGTGCCAATCGCTCCTTCGCCGGTTATTATATATATATATTGAAAATATCTATTTCACATCAATGCTTGATAGCTTTTACATATGTTTTAGTTGTCCAGCAAAACATTTTTGACATTTTTATTTTTATAATATTAATTTGTTTTGTTTCAAGAAATAAATTTCAAATAAGAAAATTTTGTAAGCATAATGAAAACAGAAAAAGAATTAAAAAACTGAAAGTAAAATGTTTCGCGATTCGTAACAAATGATAATGAAACTTTTACATGATTCATGTATTAATACTTACGTTGTCAAAAAATTTTACTTGTCAAAGAAAATCTAAAGCACCTTGGTGTTTATTAACATATTATTTAAATTGACTGCAGTTTACAAATAAATAACTTATTTTTATAATTTATCTAACATTTACTTATCTTAAAAATAATTATTTCGCTTTATTTTTGACAGTATTGTAGCAGTTTTTCGGTGAATTACATTGTTTATTAGTATGAGTTAAAGATTTAGAAGGGATTTAAGAAAACTTATTAAACCTGTTATACTGTAAATTGCATAAGTAAAGAGGTTGTCCTTTATTTAACATTCTTAGAAAGAAACAATCATTTTAAGAGGTAAGCAATTAAACTTTTCAAAAGTGAAATTTTAAGTCATTCTTCAGTTATTCTTGAGAAAAGATAGCAGAAAATATTTCCTGTTGTTAAACATAAACTTGAATTCTTCTTAATTGGTATTTTTAACACTCAATGTAGAAACAGTAGAACCGAAGAAAGAAAATACAAGAAGAAAAATATAAATTGCATCTACTAAATAAATAAAATTGTTTTAAATTGTTTTATTTCACAGGAACAAATTTACATACTTTCTTCTAAGGAATCAAATAATATTAATAACCTATTTCCTTTTTTTCAGATATATTGAAATTGAGTTATAAAGAAATATAAAAGTATATGTAGCTTTTTATTTTCAATCTAAATACTGTGTGCATTACTTTGCAATAAACACCTAAACTTCTCAAATAAGTGCAATTCCATAACTTTTCAATTAATTGTAGCTCAGTTCAATGTTTTATGAAATACTAAATAAACATTCTTTTTATGATAACAGAAATTATTATTAAAATATTTGAGGAAGTTTTAATAAAAAATAAAGAATTCAACTGAGCTTTAATTATATTATTCAAATTTTGCATTCAATATGTTTTTAATTTTAAAAAAAATATTATTATAATTTTAGCGTAATAATAACTATAAACTTTAAAAAAAAACATTTGCAGTAACAACTGCGAAAGACATAAAATTCTTTATACAAAAAATAGAATTAATTAATTCAAATTTCAAAATATCACGTATGTTATTTATAAAATAAAAACTCATGTCAAAATAAATTAGTATATATGTAAAGGTATTATTATTTTATAAAATTCATTTCAAGTTATTGAGATTTAACGTGATAATATATGTGCTTATATATATATATATGTGAGAAAAAATATATATATATATATATATATATATATATAAATATATATTTATATATATATAAATATATATATATATATATATATATATATATATATATATATATATATATATATATATATTATATATATATATATATATATATATATATATATATATATATATATATATATATATATATATATATATATATATATATATATATATATATATATATATATATATATATATATATATATATATATATATATATATATATATATGTATATATATATATATATATATATATATATATATATATATATATATATTCTTCGCATTTTCCTATTACTTAGAAATTAGAAAATAATAAAAAAATTCATTTCTTCAAACATAAGCCAAATTACTGTTTAAATTATTCATGAAATAGTTATAAGAAACTTTCACTTCATTTTGATGCGATTTTCCCCAAAAAAATAATGTAGATTCAGTTTGTGAACTGGTATTCACATATTTACTATATCTTTTCAAAAAAGTACCCAGAATTTTTTTCTTTGCAGTATTATTCCTTTGAGCTGAATAAAATGTTCGCATGAATGGACTTGAAATGCTTTATGATCTCAGAAGGACCAACTATAAGAAACATACACATAAAGAATAGTAACTTAAACTCTTACTTAGACAAAAATATTGTATTTTATTCTAAAGAAACATATAAAGTTATTTTCATTTATATATGAATCTATCTTTTCAATAGTTATGGAATTTTTGCAATAATTTTTATTTGGTTATTACTTAAATTTTGCTGAGAATTTAATTTCTACTATTAAGATTGTTAGCGATATAAATAAATTAGAATGTGTTCATACGTTAGAAATGAGTTAATGCATATCATTCAATTTTAGTTCTTCCTTTTGATGAATACATATGTACTCAAACTAAGTGTTTAATATCTTCTTGATCATATATATATATATATATATATATATCTCAAATTTTGCAGTTAAATTGCATAAATTCATATGATTCATATATCTTATTTAAACAAATTCCTATAATTCAGAACAGACAACTCCATAATTTCTAGGAAATAAACAGTACAAACGGGGATTAATTCAAAATTTAATGTAAGTACTGCATACGATACGCTATGTAACGTATTGTATACTGTATATAGTATTGTAATTCCTTTTGATTGATAACAGTAATATCAATAAAGTGTCCTAAAGAGATATTTTTCTGTAATATAAGTGAGTTTTAAAATAAGCGATAAACTTTAATTACTTTAAATTTTCCAAATTTGTGATGGCATTTTTATCCAATTACTTTCTTAAGAAATGAATAAGAACTAAGTTTAGGGATTTGTGTGATTTTTGACAGAAGTATAATTATTGAAGTATTTTGAAGTATTATGATATCTGATTTGGAATTGATTTAAACTAATAATAATGAACACAATGCTATTTCAATACCCTAGCTAATAAAGTACAATGAATGGCGGGATATGAAAAAAGATTTATATTTTAATTGCTGAACTAATGTGCACAAACATTTCAGTGTTGTCAAAAATCGAACAGCAGTTAGTAGGACAAGGTAATATTATATTTCAGATTCCAATTCTTAAATAATCTGGTTTTTATTTAAATAACTCTAGTTTCACCTTTTAGATTTGGACATAAGGCATTACGTGACAAAATATTTACATAGTATACAGTTTCTTAGAATTATGAATGGTTTCGAAATAATTCTATTAAAAACTTATCAATGAGTATCCTTTGACCAACTGTGTGTTGCTTTATATTGCAGAATATTGTGACTTGTTACAATAAGGATTTCACATGAAGAAGTTTTATAGCTTTCGATTTAAGTTCCACATTGGTTATATATGAATGTATGTATAAATTCTATGGCACGACAACCCATGTGGGCCAAGGCCTACAGTGCCCATCTTTATTTTCCTGATCGAGAGGTTCTGGGGTGCGTAGCATATGTTTTGATTAAGTGAGCTTAACTCGAAACCGCCAGTGTATAGATCCCGAGCATGCTTGGTACTCAGTTTATCGACCCACTGAAGGAAGAAAGTGCAGTAACCATACGAGCTAAACGTACCACACAAAGCGTACCATACACAAACGTATTGCAAAATTCTGTTCTGGTAATGAATCATACGAAGATTCACTACGCTCATTTAGGCCAAGTAAAAAATAGCGATAATTTGAAAAGATCATCAAAGCGGATACTTCTCAAACATGTTAGAAGATTGTAATTAATTCACATGTATCTGATGAAACCATTCGAGCTTACTTACGAGAACTAGAAAAGGTGTGAAAGCTAAGAAACTGACTTCCTTGTCGTTGTGTAAAATGACATAACAAAACCCTGGGAAAATAGATATGTATATTTTTATTGCACTTTAAATTTAAGACTTTCCTCTTTTTCTTTCAAACTAAGTTGTAATAGTATAAAGGAAAGGATGCAATAAAAATTCGCACAAGGAGCCAAGTGCAATAAAAGAATAAATTCTTCCTTTCGGAAGGGATGGATGATCGTGAGAAAATTGCAAGGGAAGTTTATGTTTTATGATATGTGTTGTTTGTAAATCTGACCAGTCGGGATTAAGGGGGAGAGATTTCTGACCTATCCCATAGGAGTGTGGGACGTTATATGGAACTATGGAAACCCAATGGTGTAAAAAGGAGGAGCTAAGATGAGAATTTACAAACTGTATCTATGAATGGAAGAGAAAAAAGACGCAGACACAGAGACAGAAAAAGCCCTCACACACAGAAGTCCCTCAGATACACAAGGCAGAGAAGTCCCAGAGATGCCCGACAAAGAAAAGAAGTAAACGGAGTATGATTGCACTGAGAAGTCCTTCCTCGACTGTCCTGAATGGGAATGCAGATGTCCGACTAATAGATGAAGAAGAGGTGACAAAGTCTGAAAAAAGGTATACTGAATAGCAAGTCAAGTAAGATGCGGAGGTATCAGCGACTGGAAATGCAAAGCGGAAATGCGGAGTAAAGGACGGGAAGTGGATGAAAAAGGAGAATCATCGACACCGGAGAGCGGCAAAATCTCATACACCACAATACTACTTCTAAAAGGGGTGAGTTTGATCTCTCGTTCGATTTCCCTCTGGTCATTATGGTTATTGTGTAAATATCACAAAAATAATAATAATGTTAGAATCTTCTCAATTATTTAATCAAGAATGTTTTAATTATAAATTTAAATATCTTTGTAATGAATTTGCTAAAATAAATTAATAAGTTTTATTGTATTTTGTTTTTAATTGATCTCTGTCATTCAATTATTTAAATAACGAATCTGGGTTTTCCTCGGAGTTTTCTGAAATTACCGAAATCACAACAACATTCCTAACTTCCAGAATGAAATAAACATTAAAATTTCTCCATGTGTTCATCACTTCTACAACAGGAAAACGAACCGCTGTTGTATTAAAAACACTAGATACAATACATCAGTCGCATGAAATTCTCATTGGTTGTCAATAAGAATTTCAATTCCAAAAATTACAAAGTCTCCACTCCATTCTCAGAAGCTGCTGCTGTTGTCCACCAAGAGTTCATTCTACGTGGCCAAATGATTAATGCTTCTGTTTACATGCAGCAACACTGCACTGTACGCAAAATTCCTTAAGTTAGAAACTGCTGTATTTGATGAACAGGGGTAAGCTTTGATTCTTGCACGACATCACAAAAGCAGACACGGCAAATGTGATTCTTAAGGTGATCATTGCCTTAGAATAACGGCTTCTTTGTCCTCATCTTATCTTTCTTTTCCAGACATTGTTAAAAGCTCCCATAAACTGAATAATCGCATTTTTTTTTGCTTCTAAAAACCAGACATTTTATCACAGAGTTGTACGTCATGCTGTGAAAAGGTTTTTGCATGCATTGACGACTATTTTAGATGTGATCTACAGGTGTGATCCAACAGATGGTGGTTGTTTCATAGCTCGAGAAAGCTTCCCACACCATAAAAGTGTTTCCAGCAAAATTGCGGCTAACTGAAATCTCCTATTTGGTTGCTATGCAATGCTAGTAACACTTGTTTCGATCTGGTCCGTCTAAATTATATATTTCTCAACACCACATTATTCCATTCAGAGGCCCAATTTACACATTTTTTTCCAAATTTTAAATCAGCCTTCTTATCCTGAATATTTAAGAGAGGTTTGCGATGTTTGTTCGGCCATTTAAGAACTACAGATTGACTAATTGTTTGTCTGATTCTTTTAGTTGTAACTGATAGGCATAAATCTCTTCTAAATTTAGTGCAATTTACGTTAGGTCCTATTGCCTCGCGAATTATTTGCCGCTTTTGGTGGTCACTTAATTTACTACCAATACCTTGATGCCTCTTAACTCCAAACATATAATCTACATTTGGAAATTTGCACACAACAGTTGGAGAGTTATTAATTTTCTTTGCAACTGACCCATTTTACTAGCTTCTTCCATTAAACTTCAAAATTTTGATCGCTCTTCTATCGAAAGCCCGATGTTACATCCTCTTCTTTAATTGCCTTTGAATAATGAGTGTTTGAGCCCAGATGATTTGAAATATTTAGTATCAGACACACAAGAGACAACTAACTGCTCCTTTTAAGAACTTTAAAAACAAAAATGAAGTGGTAGATAGGTAAAATTCAAGATTTAAAGTAAGAGTCTTTGATTGCATTTCCACTCGAAATATTGGATTAATTATAAACTCATGTTGTGAGAAAAATATTTTACGTATGAAATAAAGTATTTTGACTTTCTTTAGAGTAAAAAATAAAGCCAGTTATCTTTAGAAATTACTTTCTGCATTTAAGAAGAATATTTCAGATGAATTTTTTACGTCAAAGAAACACAATGATATATTTTTTCGTAAATAATGAAATATTTTACAACAATATAACTCTTCAATAATCTTAAAAATACATAGGAAATAAAATACAAGTAATATATTTGACATAAGTACTCAAAAAAAATCAACACCAGAACTTGGTTTTCCACTATTGTTAAGGAATGTGAATCAATATACAATGAAATTATTCATAGGATATTATCATTAAACTATGAATTCAGTTTGCTAATAAAATCATAACTTAATTAATATTCATGGCAATACAAGATAATTTTGAAAAATTCAAAAAATTTAGCAAATTTTATTTTCAAAAACTGATGACTTTTGTTTACTATTTTCAAATGTAGCATAAACTTCTTCTGAAAACGAATTTACATGTGCTGTTTAAGAAATATTTTATATTAAATAAAATATTTAAGAGGAATTTAAAACTAAATTTAAAGCTATTAAAAAAAAATTTAATTTTATGATCTTTTGCTAAGATGCTCAATCATTGTACTTGATAGTTGCACTTCAGTAAACGAAATCCACATTTAATTTTTTCTTCATAAGAACTAACATTTTCTAAAAGCAGTCTGTGCCGATATCCTGCAAAAATGATTTCGAAAGTAAAAGGTCACTAAATAGACAAAATAGAAATTATAGAAGTTTTTGTCATTACTTCTTGAAGCGAATTTAGAGCCAAATGTTTTCTAAAAAATTGATATTAAGTTTATACAAATATCATTTCTCTTGTTTTTTTTTTGGATAAATTATTTAGCACTTATAATGATTATGGACTGATAATTTATTCAAAGTTACAGTCTTATTTTACAACTAAAATACTAATATATTTAAATAATATACAGTATTAAAATATACATTTCTTAAACAAATGTATCTATTTTAAAGAATTATTTAAATTGTGTTTAAAAAATACAATAAGAATGGCATTACACTCTGTCAGAATGTTTCACTTCAAATATATAAATCTAGAAATTACCTCGAAGTTTTTACAGAAAATCAATAATTAACCCAATTTTTTTATTGACAAAACGTTTTTTAAGGCGACCTTTTAACTTACAAGATTATGCGACTATTTTTAAAATAATACTTTATATCAAATAATTTATATTAAAAAAATACCAAATAATTTATATTGAAAATAATTTTACTAATTACTTTATGTTAAAAATGCTACAAAAATAAAAAAAGCAAAAGAGAGTATTTAGAATATTTTTATGATCTAGGATAATAGATATTAATTTGTATTTTTAAATTTCAAATAAATAATTCATATATTAATTAAGTCTTTATTTTTGTTCCATATAAGATTTGTTTATATACGTGTTTATTTTTAATTACTGTGTTCATCACGAATTTTATTAAAAGTGTCCATTAAATACATAATAACTCTTTTAAAATGATTAGTGATGAATAAAGTGAAGGATAATAAATTTAAAACAATAAATTAGACTTAAAATATTAACACTTTTTTGTGTGAAAGAAAATCTTATTCCCATTTCTGCAAATTATTTTCAGCAGTAAAATAAGTTCTATATTTAAAACTCTGAAATCTACTTCAGAATCTTGAATTATATACGTAATAGAAGAAATCAAACAATTTTATTATTTTCTGGAGTGTAAATTATTCGGATGAATCTGGATTTGCATCTATTGATATGGAAAACTTTTAAGATGCTGATGAAAAATTTTTTCTGCCATCATTTTATTGAAGTTGATATGACAAATGAATAAATAAAATATTCAAAAATATTCAAGAATGAAATCTTGAAAGATATTTGGTAGCTTTTAAGTTATTCGGTATCTAATTTTGTAAAACTGATATTGTTGTTAATTATTAAAACGAATGTTGTATAAAGTGCTTAAAATGGAGCTAAAACAATAATACATAAATGTTCTTTTTTTGTGAAAAATATTTACATTATAATTCCTGTTTATACTTTTATTTAAGTGGTGATAATGGAAATATAAATAAAAAATTTGTAATCATAAAAAAGTAATCATTATATTATATTATGATTTTGAAGTCCTGAAACCAAAAACAAATTCAAATTAGCGAATCTGAAAGGGTCTTCATATTACAATTCATATTTGCATCTTTATTCCCACAATAAAAATTTGTATTTATGATATTTAAATAATTTTTAAATTAGAGATCTAATACTCTTTAACTGCCATAGCAATAATTTCTTAAATAATCATATTTGTGTCATTCTGGGTAATTACAACAGTAATTGGATCATATTTTGTTACAAAATGTAGTAACTGATTTCAAATATATTCAGTAAAGCTTTGATTTGTTAGTAATAGCACAAGTACACAATGTTTTCTTAACTTAAACACACAATGCTATCTAAATGTGAGACTTTATCTGTTTCTTTTATGTTCCAGAAAGCAAATGGCAGATGGGCAGAAAGCCTTTTTACCCCGCCCATGAATTGTTTAACTCAATCAATGTATCACAAAATCAAGTCAATCTAGTTATATATTTACTGTCTAGCCAACGGTTTTTGGTTTATCTAAACTTTCTTAGAGCAGAAAGGGAAAAATTTGCTTTAGAGGCATGTCTGATGGTAAAATCACATTTCACTGAATATCACTGGAATTTAAGTCTTTTTTTAGTATGGCTGGTATCAGAAGCTGAATAAAAGACGTAAAACAAATGTTCCAAAAGAATTTTCTTTTGAAATTGTTTTCGGTCGAAAAAACCCTATATCAGTTCTACAATACTGTTTTACAAAGATAACATTTTTCGAAACAAACTATTATAATGTCAATTGGTTTATTCAAGTAATATTTTTTAAACTATTGTCTTATTAATTTTTAAAGAAAACATCCCCTCGATAATAAACTTGTTTTTGAAAAAAAAGTTTATTATAGAGAAGATATTTTCTTATGAACTGTATGAAACATTTTAATATCTTTCAATAAATTTATTGTTGAAAAACTCGTAATTTTTAAAAATAAATATTTGCAAATATAAGCAGAGAGTGTACATGAAATTAACTATTATGAGAGACTTCGTCAAAATATCTTATTTAAGGAAGGAACTGTTAATAAATTTTTGAAATTTGCAACACAGTTTAATTGTTTTCTTGTTAAGTTTCACATCGAACTGACAAATGTCGTAATATAAAACTGCCAACAAAATCAAAGCACTTATGCTTAAGCTGTTTTAAAAAAGTATTTTAAATTATTTTGCTTTGATTTTATCAAAAGTAAATTTCTTATTTGTCTCCGAAATTAATATTTGAAATAAAATCGGGCAATACATAAATATTTGAATTTAATACTTGAACATTATTTCTTATACTCAATACAAACTACTTATTTTTCAGTATATACTTTGAAGTAAAAATGGAAACATTTACTGTACGTTCACCTTGGCGCGTTTTTTGTTACTAAATTTGGCGAGCATCTTTACAGGAACTCTGCAAACTAGTATTTTAGCAACTCTATTTGTCATTTATTCCTCATGAAAATTTACTGATTTAAATTCATTAATATAAAATTTAATTTAAAAATTGTATGAATAATTTAACGTATCATTTTTATTATTTTACAAGTGATGTTTGAAATCTATAAATCTGCATTTTTTGTTAATTTTGTAAAATTAGTTGAGCATATTGTTAGATACCAACAATGTATGAAATATTTGTCATTATTTCAGCCATTTCCGCCTACCGTTTCTCCCGATCCGAAATTAGTCTTACGGTTAACCTTGCCGACTTTTTGAAAATAACATCAAGGGTGACAGTACAGTAAAACTTTACAGTGAAAATAAATAATAATCAGAATTCTTTTGAATAAATTTTATTTGCAAATAAATATTTTATCAAATATTTACTTAAAATTCTTATCTTTCTTGGTATTATTACTTCAGTTTAAAATCATTTCCTTTTGTGCTGTTTTATACCAATACGAATTCATTAACCTGTCGTGACTATGAAAAAATGTATGACTTTTAAGTAAATTTGAGAGTCACATATTTTTTTTTACAAAAAAAGAATTATTTTTTTATATATGAGGCATCCTGTATATAAACTAATTAATAAAAATATATAAAGATTTTACAATTAAACATCATTAAGCTTCCAAAATGGGAAAAACTTTCTTTTTATTCTACATTTCCCTTATTTTACTTAATAATTAAACTTTTTAATTAAATTTTAACTTATTTTTAATTAAAAATATAGAATGTTTTCTTTTTCAATGCTATTTAATAGTGTAATTGCTTAAAATTCTATTGAACCCATGTCAAAAATTTCGATATATTTCTCTCCAGAATAAATGATTTCTTTTTACTTTAGATTTTAATATAAAACCGATAGATTTAACTGATTTTAGTATTTTTTCCATTTTTAAAAATATAATAATCGATTAAGCAACAGTAAATTATTTTAAATTTCCTGCTATTATATTCTTATTAGATATATAACTATAAATCTGACTGTATATCATAAACATATATTTATATTATTATTCGATAAATTTTTCCATGGCAATTTTTACAAAAAAACTATCGTTATGCAAATTATATTAATTATTTTAAAATATTGTCTATGTTTTTATCTTTTAATGACAACTCTTTTGTTACATTTAAAAAGCTTTCAGGGAAAAGATTCATATAAAATATTTCGTATTCTATTGCAAACAATCTTAATATTTAATTGTACGCTTACTTTAAATTAAGATATGCCTTTATAAGGTTTTTTTTCTTCGAAAGATTATGACAGTCAAAATGACATATATTAATAATTGGGACATATTTATTTAGTTTAGAAATTAAAAAATTACCTTGAAAACATAAAAGACCAGTAACGGGAAAATAAAATTTGGCAGTTATGGAAAGTAAATGTGAATAATATGAGAAATTCTTTGCAATTAAAAAAAAAGTTTAGCATTTTAATCTCTAATTACAATAATTCTGCATTAAAGTTTTTTAATGATTACTGATCAATAAAAATATAAATATTAATTAAAATACTTAATATCAAATAAGAATTTGCTCAAACATATTCTTATTTGATATTTTTAATCACAAATTACTCAAATTCTAAGTTTAAGTTTGTTATTAATACACTGAATGCATTTTAAAATTAAACAAAAAACATTTATTTAATAATGAATTTAAAGTGTCATTGAATAAATTTGCATTATAATAATTAACTGAATGTAATATTTGGTAATGATTAATATGCTAAGCTCTTCTGATAGGTTGAATTTGAAATGATATCTGTTACAAACAAGTGGTGATGAAACTATTGTAATTCAAACTCTTGAGGAAATATAAAGTCTATGTAATAAAGAAAACTGATTGTTATGTGTATCAGACCTTACTAATATTATAATTAAGCACTTTTCAAGATGAATCTCATTAGCTTCTGCCAACTTCATCACCTGTGTGAGGCGGCAAATGAATTAGCTCATAACTTAAAGGTATTCTCAAGTTTATTCAAACTTTCTACACATCTGGAAATAAAATCAAATGACGAGAAGTTTATGTCCTGAAATCTGTAAATTGCTTAAGACTAAATGTAATACTAATGAATTTAAAGTATTAATATTTGTGTAAATATTTTGATAATTTTAAAGTGTAACTGATACAAATAAAACTTTTTGACTTTAAAATATGCAGAGCTTTGTTATTTAAATTCTTCTTGTACAAGAGAAAACAGGATCATACAAAATAACAAATGAAAACATTGCGAAACACAATTCAAGTTCAAAAACATGCCTATTAGAGAAAATAAGTCAATAGCGAAAAACATAATATTATTCAATTTACAATTTATTAATAATATCTTTGATTGTAATATACCTTTCGAAGAACATTTTTATTTAAAGAAACTGAAACAGAAAAAATCTCATGGTTACTTTAAAATTGAAACTTTTAATACAACAATTGTATATATTGATTCTTATTTTGGATACATAATACAAGAAAATGAGGGTTCAGATGAAACTGGAGAATTTTCTTTAAGTTAACCAAGCATGCTTGTTACTTAGTTTATCCACCCACTTAATGGATGAACAGATGATTACACCTTGCCCTGCCCGAAGATTGAACCTCGTACCTGTGCTTTGTTAGCATGAAACGCTACGACAAAACCACCGGATTTATCATTATAAATTCATTTATCTGAAATATTATATGTTACCTTGTCAACTGTAAGAAAAACAATCACAAAAAAGTTTTAAAATATAAAACATTTTCGTTAAAATATCAGTTAGCTCCTTCATTATGAATGAAGACATAAAATATGAAAATTACTGATTAATTTCAAATCATAGTACTTTGTTTAGAACAATATTATTTATAAGTTTTGTGTGTGTATTAAATTAATAAAATTAAAATATAAACTCTGCATGAAAACTCGTACATTTTAAATCCCATGCTTAAAATGTAATTCTTAATAATGTTGTTAAAATATTTTACTTCGAACCGTTATAACCTATCGGTCAGATTTAAATTTTAACTTACAGTGTTTAATATTCATTTTGCAAAAACAAATTTATTACCGCATTCAAAAATGTATTTTTGAATAAAAAGCATTAGAAAATTTAAAACTATTTGTAAGGATTTTCCCAATTGCAAAATTATGTGTAATTAAACTAATGCCCCAGTGATTAAATAAATAGTTTATCAGTAGATACAGCAGAATGTAGGAACGTATTGATTTACATAAATCGATAATAATATATTATTTAATTGAATTTAAATTAATATTATAAACGACAAAATTTCAATGTTATCATTTAGTTAATGATAACATTGTGTTTAAAGAAATTTTGTCTTTTATTTAAATTGTACATCATTCAAATATATTTTTATTTAAGGAATTAGAATATCTACTTTAAAGTAAGTTACTTTTTAGCATCAATTTTTACAAGCTACTTTAAAATGTAGTCCGAATAGGAAAAACAGCATGTATATTCTAAAGTGATATATCTATTCAGGATGTATTTAACTTTAATGCAAAAAAGTTCAAACATTTTGAGATAATTATCGTTTAAATACAATACGAATGAAATAAAATATATAAATGCCTTTATAAAACCACTGAAAAGCATTTTTCTTTGGAAACCAATGTTTACAAAGATAATCTTATACATGAATTTCAAAATTTTATATAATTTTCTTTACAAGCAAAATTTAAATATGAATATATTCTTTAGTTTGCGACGCAAAAGTGTTTTCCTTATGCATTATTCCGAGATTATTTTAAATCATATATTATAAAACATCTAGTATTTTCTACATTCTACCTTATGATGTAAATCGCAACTTATAAAAATGTATGAGATCTTATAAAAATGCTATTCAGCCAGACAAGATGATTTTTTCATGCTGTTTATGCATCATGGTATGAGAGTTTAACTGTAGAAGAAGAAAAGGAACGTTGTTTCTTATTTCTCTTGACTTATTCTTGCTAAGAGTGCATTTGTCTAAAAGACAATTTGTAATAAAAAAGAAAAGGATGTCTTTTGGGAATAAGTTAAAGCATGTTTTAAAAAAAAACCTAAGTGCATATACTAATGTAAATCTATGTGCAAACACATTTTTTATAAATACGTTTTAAATATTACATTTAAATGTAATGTTAAAACTAATAAATTACTTGATTAAATTAGTCTGTTTATCGTAATATTTTTTTTGTAATTCTGCTCCAAAAACAATTATGTACCTTAAAGAAAATTTCCATTATTTGTTTCACTACCCACTTACGCAAAACTGTTATGAAGACATAAATGTTCATGTTTAGGAAAATTACATTTAAAATGCTTGATTAACATTTCAAATATAAAAATACCTAAATTATAATTTTCTTTACTTCTTTTTAATTATATTAACGCTCTTGATGTTAGAGATTTTTAAAATATAATACTTACCTAGCACATCTTATTACATCTACACAACAAAAGAAGAGTTTAATTTATCTCATTAGAAATTCATATACAGGAATATTGAATACAAGGATAAAAACAGTCTGGAAAAATGTTGATAATGTAAAACTTCAATGATTAATGATTTACTCCTAAATCATATTTATGAATAATGAATAAGTGAAGTTAAGATTCAGAATCATAAATAAATGCATTGAAAACTGAATACAATAAGAGGTATGATTATGCACCATGCATAATTTATAAATATAAGGATATATATGGGCAATTATTAAATAATCTTGTTTACACAAAATAGTTATTAATTACTATGATTCTGTTTATATTTCATGCATCGAAGACGGATCCAATTACATTAGAACTTTATGGTATTTCAAAAGATCAGACAAAACACAGAGAAACTGTGTAGTAAATGTATACGTTACTAAAGGTTATTGTAGACCATGCATGTATATTTAAGAATAGATCAATAAACATTAGAATATTATGCAAATCAGCAACTGATCTAAATTTACATACAAAAATTAACAAAAAATTAATAAAATAGAAAAATAGTAGAATGTATTGCAGGATGCAGAATATATAGTAGAATATAACAAATTAGATCTATAGATAAGAAAAAGCGAAATTATTCATATTAATAAATAAACCAAATTATGCGTATTTTGGTATTTTAAACATTTATTTTTGGATAATATTGTTATTTAAATCGTAAACAGTATTTCCAGAGGAGAATTTATTTTAAAAAAGCAATATCTATAATTTTGATATTAATATTTATGTTTTTGTGGACTTTATCGTAAACTATCAAAAGAAATATATAGATTTTTTGAACTTCGTTTTAATTTAATGAATTGCAAAACATATCTGCAATAATATATTTATCAAGCAATGTCATGATATAAGTATAATATGTAAATTATCATGAAATAAAAATAATATATTATTTCATGCGGAATTGCATTATAATTTCAAACATTTCTAAGAAAATACAATAGGTAGAAACAATGAAGAAATATTCACAGACACATTTAAAAATAAAAAATTATCATAAATATTTTAGACATAATTATAAAGAGAAATTTAAAACAGACAAAAATATCTTAATTTAATACTCAGTTTATTAAAGTAATTGTCTTCAAGAATTTAATTAATAAAATAAATGAAAAAAGTATATTATTAGACATTTATAAAAATATTTATCTGTAAAGTGTGTGATAAAAAATTTGCATTTTCTTTTTGTACTTCAAATATAATCTACCACAAGCAAACATCAGTAATAGCTGGCATTTCTTTAATCTTAGTTAATCAATAATGCGATAATAGATGTCGTTAGTTTTCAGAGAACTTTAAGACAAATACAACTAACTGAAATATACACAAAACTCTGCTAGTTTATATAAAAATAAACATATATTTAATTAGATACAAAAAAAATTAAATGAAAATTGAAAAAAAGAAACTAATGGAGAACAAAAAAAAATAAAACAGATTTTAAGTATTAAATAAATTTTTAATACGTCAAAATCCTGAAAAGTGTTACTTTTAGTATCTCTTATGCGAATTTCGTATCATATACGAAACAATTACAGTCTGATTGTTAAAATTAAAATAAGTATTTACTAAATATATAAATCAGAAATTACATTGTTATGAAAGTAAGTAAAGGATATACTCTCTGATTTCTATCTACATATTAATTGAAAAAGATGTTTCAAATTAGCAGCGTTTTATTTGAATATGAGCATAAATGACGCCGCAGGTTCCATATAATCCATGATTTAAAATTCTGAACTTTTTTTGGCAATGAAGAAATGTTGCTAAGATGACATATTGTGACGTGAACGATGAAGTATATAACAGGGTTACCAAAATAGAATTTTATTCTATATATTTTACGACATATATCTGGAGACCTATAAAAATTCTTATACATCTCCAGATAAATTACGCCAATCTCAGAGTTTGGCATCCTGGATTATACGGCACATGTGCCGAAAGGACGAAAATAGTTATTATTTGAAACTTTCAAGTGAATTTTTAAACTTCATTCTAAATAGTATGATATATAACGCAATAAATTTATCATAAATAGAGAGAGTTTAACACTGGAAAATAATGTAGATACGGCATTTATATATGTATATATATAGATAGATAGATAGATATAGATATATATAGAAGAAAAGAAGGTTTATTTCAACAGACTGCAAAAGAAATAAATTTATTGCAACACATTAGAATATAAATTTTTGTTAGACAATAAATTTATTTGCTGTCAAAAAAGGCATTCAACAGAAACTTTTCAGCACAGGTGCCTTATAATCCAGGATGCCAAGGACGAATTTTTAGAGAATTTTTTTTATGAATTTGGCAAACCTCATTTTCATTACATCATACATATGGAGACCTATAGAATTATGCTGAAAATTCAATTTTGGTAACCCTAGTATTTACGTCATCCCCCACGTCACTATATGTCATCTTGGCAACATATCTTTATCTCCAAAAAAATTCAGAATTTGGAATCATGGATTATATGACACATGTGCCACTTATTTTTGATATTTTAAATTAGTTTGGTAGATTTTATTTTTATTTCTTTAATACTAAATACATGATTTGATAAAAAAAATATCAATTATATGTTTTATTACTAGAAATAGTAGAAAGTATTTTTATAGTATGGTAGAAAGCGTATCTCTTATTTAATATTACCCAATATAATGTAATATTAATTTTCCTTTTTATCAGGCTAGGGTGTTTTATAATTGTTGCAAGCATTCACAATTCTGTTTCTGATTAGATTTTGATTTCAATCATGTTTCATAGGCAAATAATGGATTTAAGCAGATTTTTTGCATAGAAGCAATCAACATCACTGAATAAGTATTTAATATAAATATTATTATTTTTCGTAATTTGTTCACACTTCTGAATATTTCAAAAAATGCTTTTTATGCCTATTTTCACGTAACTTGTACACAAAAGAGAAAGATTTTACTCGGAAAATTCATTAAGATACAATCAAAAACTGCAAACTTCAATTAGTTAAAATTTTAATAATTTCACCTGGAGAGGTAAAACAATGCACAGTATAATTTAGCAGAAGAAAATTGACACAAAACCATTTTAACTCTTTTTATTTTCTAATACAACGCATTTTCCATTATTCAGGGAAAAAAAGAGCTTGCTGTGTATATTGCTACTATCTGATGTACACATATAGGGGTCAAACAAGTTTTGCTACTGATTACTTATAATATTTATGATATGTAATAAGTTTATATATTGTGAAAGGTAAGATTAAGAAAAATTTGAAATATTAAATATCAAACTTAATTATTTAAATTTTAATAACGTATTTACTAAATTTCTTAGATTAACAAGTAAAAATCAATTCATTTTAAATGTGAAAAATGTGAAATTACTGTAAACCCAGCTTCAAAAATAATGAATTTCTTTGTTTTCAATATTTGAAATTTAAATATTAATTTTGAAATCCTTAGTAGGAATTGAAAGCTTTCATAAATTAATATCTCAAAAAATATAAATGAAACAAAACTAAATTATCTGAATCATTAACTAAAGCATTAGATTTATTATTTTTTTTTTAGAATTTTTAATTTATTTAAATGAAAATTTAAAATAATTGATTTTAAAATAATGCTTTTGAGTCATATATTTTTAAAAATTAATTTAGATATATATACATAAAACTTCATTCGGATGACATGTGTGTTATTTTTCTCTCTTTCATGTAACAAATTATAAAATACAAGAAATATAATCTATGTAATAATGCGTAATTGTTTCACTAAAAATTTAACATTTTTAACAGCATTTTATTAATTTTATTATAAAAGATTCCTGTTTTTACTTCTGCAATAAATTTATTTTTAATTGAATTTAACATTGAATATTAATTTTAAAGTTTAATAAAATAATATAATTTTTCAATACATAATTAATTTATTAATAAATAAATTAAATACATAAGTAATGAAATAATATTAAATTATTGATTAATATTTATTAGCAATAAAAATATTTCTGTAATAAAAATGTAAATTTACACAAACTCATATATTATTATAAATAAAGGAAGAGTAAGTTCTGTGCAAGGGAAACATACTCAGTATTTATATAAGACACATAAATTAACATTATTCTTAAAAAATTTATTTTACCTTTAAAGATATTAAAAAATAGAATATTAAGTAAGTAATTTATCAACCATAATTTTAATAAAATTTTTAGGACTCTCTACAATTCAAGAAATGTATTATACAATGAAGGTTCTAACTATTATGACTATAACAACCATTCTTAAAATCACTAGTAATATTCAATATATTTTTGTATATCTTACAAACATTTCAAAAAAACTGTTTCTATTTTAACTTATTTCTTTAATTTTATTCAAAGATATTTTATAAGAATGTAGAGACAGTTTGCTTTTCAATTTTCTTTTGCACTATATAGATTTTACATCTCATAAATTTTTACTAAACTTTTAAATATTAGTTTGTATTAAATTATCTTAATTTTTAACTGTGCATATATTGCCTCATGCATAAGAAATCCAGATAAATCCCACATATTTTAACTGAAATGAATCTATATTAGGTTCACTTTAATTAATTATCAAACATAATTTAAATATAGCTATTTTAGTCGTATATCACTAATTAAATCGTATATTTATAAAAGATTTTTAGATGCTATTTATTTTCATCAAAACAAACTCTATGTTACTAAAATAAAAAACTTTGATTTAATTACTTAAAATATGAACTATGAATAACATAAATGTATGATATATCTAATTACAAAAATCAACAAAACAAATTAAGCTCCGATTTTTACTAAAACAGTCTTACAAGTATGGTGTTTTGAATTAACTATAGGAGATTAATTTAAATAAAATGAGTTTAAATGGAAAAAAAAATAGGAAAGGATTATTAAGCGTTTTTTAAAAAACACTTTTGAAGCATCCGAAAAACAGGCAGATTTTTTGGAGAACTTTCGTTTTATAAAACTTTCTACAATTTGTGAATTTTTTAAATGCTGTTTTGCAAAGTTAACATCTATCATTCCTCAAAGCTCTTATTTTTTTATTTAAATGAGAAGAATTTTCTTGGCTTTACGCCATCATGTAAAATTTTATTTTTTACTTGCTATCGAAGCAAAAATGTCGATGGATGAGGTTTTTGCGTAAAAATTTTGTCATATATATGATCGAGCACAATTTACATTTTCAAGTTATTCCGACTTTCAGAGAAAAAAGAATAGATTTTTTTTCATAGTTTTTGATTTTTTTCCCCAGTAAGAGCAGCTGTCATTTTTCCCTTCTAATTTATAGCTCGTAGCGTTGCATATTAAGTAATACTACTTTCCATTTTTTCCCATTTTCATTTGCTGGTATGTGAAAATAGTCGACGCAAACATATTTAACAGAAAAGGAAAATTACACAAAAATAAAAAAAAATGTTTGTTTCAAACTGAGAAGACTACATTAAGTTTGTGGAAATTTTTATACAGAGTATATAAAGAGAAAAATGTTTCCTGCTCATAAATATTCTTCATTATACATAAAGTATCATATATGTGAATTATTTCCTAAAGTTTCAGATATTATTTCTGCAGATTTAAATGCATTTGAAAGCTATTGCACGTCTTATATTACTGAATCAGTAATTTCTATCACCTGTACCCTTAAATTCACCATCATTAATACCTTCCAGATAATGCTTTTAGAAAATATAAAATTTTATTCACATAACTCTTATCCATCCTGTCAATTTATTAATAAAACTAAACTGAAAAGCATCACAAGTATTTCTGTTTACATTCATTTTTTTTTTAACAATTTTATTTTAACCAAGACCTGTGTTACCTGACGATTTACGATGGAAAAGACTGAAACAAAGAATTTTCTGCACGGTATGTTGAATACAGCACAAGTATTTCATTTCTAATATTTCAATTATCTCAAAGTTTAAGAGGTCATACTAAATTTACTGACGCCACTCTAAAATTTGCATTGAATGATTTAAGAGAATACAATCAGTTTCGGGACTTTGTAAAGCCAATTATTCACATATGCAAGAACGAAAACCAAATAATTATATTATTTAAATATGATATTTATTTAAGTTTATTTATATTTATTTAATATCATTAATTATTATTGTTTATATAATTAAGAATAATTCAAGCTGACAAATATATTGGGATGTACGAAAAGTCATTTCGTTTTTCATGAAAATGAAAAACGTGCAGCAAATAAATATTGTATTGCATTTCACAGTGTTCAATCTAGTCCAATAGTTTTTACCATCACTCTGGTAATACCACGATTCCACAGTCATAAAGTAAATGAATTTTAATATCAAAAACCCGATCCATGTAAAAAAAATGAAATTACTTTCCGAACAACCCCAATTGTTTTCTTAAAATAATAAATTAAATATCTTCCAAAATTATTTTCACAAGTTTAGATAATATTCAATATAAATTTTAAAGTCAAAATTTGATTTAATTTTTAAGGATTTGTGTGTACGCTTTTTGTTAGATAAATAATGTTCCTTTTTTAAAAAATGCATCAATATTTTTTTTACGAATAAATATATTTACATACAAGAAAATAATCAAAAAGACATCAAATTTTGTTAATTTACGGCTATATTGATTGAATAAGGGTACAATTTGCATATGATTTAAAAATTGTATATTCTTCAATTATGAATATAAGAATTTTATCTGTGAAATTTGATTGCCCAACATGTACTGGCAAACTCTATTTTTCGAAATAAAAAGAAATAAAAAATGTTTTTTAAATCACATATAAATAAGTTTTAAAATCCATTATGTAAATAATTAAACACGCCAAGATCATTAAAATGTATTTAATGAGTTTCATAAGTCTGAAAGGTTTTTTGTATCAGATTTTAAAGTGGAAGTTATTTGTTCTCAATATATAAGTAATTAATACAATATTTATGATTTTGTTCGATTTTAAATGTTTTTTTTTAAAGTTTGCATATTTTAACAGAAAACTGATATTAATAAAAGCAAAATTAATTTTTTTATCACTTTCTCTTAGGTGATGCAACCCATCTTTCTTTGGCCCTACATATTTTCAAAATGAATACCTTAGTTAATAATTTTACATTATAGTTATTATTTATTTTGGTAATATTTTACTATTTTAAGTAGTCTTGAAAATGTTATTTAATAAATATAACTGAACTTAAAAATTATATTCCTTTTATCTCAGACTTCACAACTCATAATTAAAAATGTCAAAATAATAAATTAAAAGAACGCATTTTTGAAAAAATAATATTTTTCAGCAAACTTTATTCACATGCAAGTGTTGATTTTAGCTTTTATGTTGCTAGAATTCGCATAATGTTTATTTGCGTCGATTAAATATAATATTTATTATTTTGTTTGATTGCTATATATGCACTTTAACAATTTCACTAAGATTGTTTCAATTTTTGACAGACGTTTGTCACTATGAGTACTTTGAGCCGTTATGAGTTTGTTTACTCCCTTCACGCACATGTTTATGATCCTGGAAAAGTCCTTCCAAATGATAATTAATGTGGTGGATTTTGAAATACCTAATAATGGCCTTAAGCTATTTAACATGCAGTTACAACAGAATAAATTAACGATTAAGCTTCAAAGTAACTTAGGATAACTTATCAGGAATAAAAATATAATAAGAAAAAAATGCCAAGTGTATAAATATCAATTATTAACATCATATCTCAGAGTTTGAAAATTTCTAACAAAATACAATAAAATAATCACTTTTCTGTTTCATAAAATTCTGAATTTTATCTATTATTGATTACAATGAAAAATGAAAATCAGAAGAATCTTAATTTATTTACATTCTATCCAAGCCATTTATACTACATATCTCTTACATCTCCCAGAAAAATAATTCAAAAATAAATTTCATAAATAACTTTAAATAATAATCTATGAAGAAATCATTTAAATTTAATAGCTTGTCTTTAAATTATTTTTATTTTGTGGATCTAACGATTTATGCTTTTTAAATTAAAATGAATGAAACCAAAATAATAACTCGACTAAGTATATTCCATTTTCTTATAGTTTTCTTAATCTATTTTATAAATAACTGCAAATAAGCTGTATAATATACATATGACACAAGTTGATATTTTACAGTATAGATTTCTTAAAATATTATTCGTCAAATAAAGAAAAAATTCATTTTTCGTGGAGATTTAACATTTAAGTCTATTTTTCCGAGTGAAACTTTTAGACAGTCATGCATTCATGTTATTCAAAACACAAATATTATAATCCTGTATTTTTTAATTTAAAGTATTGTTTGGGCCTATATACACCATTTACGATTGTTTCAAAATTTTAAGCTTCCATTGTTTACCAAATAAATTAAAACAAATGGTAAAATATCTTTTTGAAAATAATTTTATTAGATGTTTTCCCTTGACATTTCATTTTTAAAGAAAGAAGGGAATAGATTTCTAAATATTTGCTAACAATTTAAGACAAAATGTAACTTTGAATGAATAATATAACTACTTTGCTTTATAGAAAGTTTTGAAAAAATAGAATAAAAAAAGACGGAAGTCACGAGGTTTATTAATAATTTTGACAAGAAAAGAAAACTGTTAGCAATGTGTTGTGAAGTTAATTTCATATGCAAATTATATATACGAGGGTCACTCTGAAATTTTTGAGATAAAACTAGGTTTTTAAAGTTAAACTTACAAAATTTTACGTGTGTTCAAAATAGTCTCCTCCAGCATTAACGCACTCTTGTAGACGAATTTTCCACAGATTAAATGTCTCAAGACATTCATTCCTTGGAATAGATGAAAAAATGCATTTATAGCCACATCAATCTCTCCTTCTGAATGAAAACGACATCAACGTATGTTCTTTTTTTTAATTAAAGAATAACCAAAAGTTTCACATAGTTAGATAAGGTGAATACGGCGGATGTACGATCACTTTAATTTGTTTCTGTTAAAGAAACTCAACAGTTGATCCGGCTGTATGTGAAGATGCACTGTCATCGTGAAGCTTTAGTCCCCTAACATTCAGTTCTTGTAGAATTTCTGGAAGACATTTAGTAATATATTAATTTGCTGTTACTGTCTTCTTTCCTTCCAACTTGATGACTTTGACCAATCCAGTACTTCTGAAGAGAACGGCATACATCACTTTTTTCAGTGCGCGTTGATTTTTCACCATTGTCGGCGTGGGATCATCTTCAAAGACCCATACTTTGCATTCTTGACGTGTTGGAATATCAAAAAACGGTATGTAAGTTTCATCACCTGTTACAATTTTAGAAATGATGCAGTAGCCACCATCATTTAGCAATTTAAGAGTTTCTTTACTGATTCTAACACGCTCCTCTTTTTGGTGCTCAGTTAGATTATGGGGAACCCAACGGCAAACTACTTTTTTCATGCGTAATTCTTCATGAATGATTTTGTGTATGCCGGCCGATTCATTTGATAGCTACAGTGATTTTTATCCATTAACATTTTTCGTATGGCAGACACATTATCCGAGTAACCCTCGGATATATATATATATATATATATATATATATATATATATATATATATATATATATATATATATATATATATATATATATATATATTATACATAAAATACAATATACATTTCAAAGTGCCATGATATATTGCATAAAACTCAAATTTATATTAAAAGTTATTACATTAAAAGTACTTTTAAGATTTCACTCGCTTACAAATGGCGAAGAATTAAATTATCAGGATGGTATCAATAAGAAATATTTTACTGTCTATTTTAATACAAAATATAACTAAGAGTTTCAACTAAACTACCGACCGATGTCTGAGTGGTTAGCATTCCTAACATCTGGGTTGTTGGTATCGGATTCGAGTCCCGGATCGCGTATGGATATTTCTTTCTCTCTGTGTTTATTTGTCCTCTCTTCTGATATGATGTATGAATATGGTCAACTCTATAAATGGGTTTGCAGTGGTATACCGTGGGTAATGCTACTCTCCTCCGCGACTCGGTCCACGGGTATCCACCGGGTAACTATCAATAAGTATCAGTTTCTGGTCTTGTTCTAAAGTGAAGGGTTACTCACCTAGTGCAAGCGTTATTTAAAAAAAATTTACCAACTCTGATTCTTTGAGATTATAGGTTACCATAAAATGAAATATAAAAACATTTAAATGAATATTTCTTATAATATAAAAAGTTTGAATTACATAAAAATGTAAAAATTTAAGAGAATTAGCATCTCTTTAATTTTCTACAAGAAATGTCAAACTAGTCAAGATTTCAATTTAAATATAAATTGTAAGCTATTTGAAGCATACAATCATCGTGACTTTGATCTTTAATTTTCATGCTAAGCTTATTATAAGCTTAAAAATATTCTAATTAGAGTAAAACAGCATAAATGCATATTAAAATATGTAAAAGTATGATTATTTTTGAAAAATTAAAATTCATTGTAAACTAGCATAAAAAGGAATATAATTTGTTTAAATATTTTTAGCTTAGATCTAATCGTTACAGAAAACATGATATAGCAAGGCTTTTATCTAAAGTGAGCTATTACTTTGCATACTCAAATTATGTTTTACTAGAAAGAATTGTCAGAAATTTTTATAATGAAATTTATATTTAAAATTTAAATTAATGCTAAAATGCCAAAGCATGAAATTCTCTAACATTTTTCTTGTAAAATTCTAATATTATCATTGAAAATTGCATGATGGCATTAAAAGTTACAGAATATTGTATAAATATGTTGGGTAAATTCATATTAAATTTATCTATTTCAGAACAGAGAAAAGGAAAATAAATTATAATTAGAATTCAATTTTTTTATTTAAATGATAATTTTGCTTGAATCGAAATATTTCGTATTTAATCTATTAAAATGATTTAACAAGTATATTAGAAATCTTGGAATTAATATAAAAACTAATTTTATCATTTAATTCCATGTGTCTAAAACTAAATGACTAATGACTAAAAGTATGAATGCTTTCTAAACAGCAAATATTATTCATACAACGCATTTCAGAGTTTATTTAGTCAAATTAATTTAAATAACTTTTAAATTCATAATAAAAGAGGCGCGTTTTGTATTTATTTTCAATTTCTAAGCGTTTTGTATTCATCATTTTTGTTTTCATTGCTTGTAAAATTGCGTAAATCGACTCAATTTTCGATAAAAGTCTCTACATTAAAATTTATATCATAAAACATCATATCAGATCGTTAAATCCAGAATAATATGATTTGTTAAAATAAATTATTTTTTGTTCTTTAGTATAAAGGTATATTATATATACGAATTCCTTTCTCATATTTCATCCCTTAATATAATATAGTAAAGATTTCTAGCCATCATAGCAAGCCTTTTATTCTGAAAAATGCATAAGATGTTTGAAATAATTATTTGAAGATAAAGTCGAACTGGAAAAATATTTATATATATTTTAGTTTATTCATAATAAATTAACTATCAAATTATATCAATTATTGGTATTTAATTAAAATCAAAAAAAAACCAGTAACTCTATTTCAAAGTTAAAGAATACAGTTACTTTGAACTTTTTTATTCATTTATACATTTTAAGAAATTTTCACAAATTTTAAATGATGAATGGTGTTTTAAAGAGATAAACTGTTGCATAACGTACATTATAATCATATTAAATTATATCCTTCCTTATAGATATAATAAATTCAACATAGTTTAACCATTTTTCAAAATTTGTGCTTGTAAAGAACTTTTAAGGAAAAAGTGTGGATGAAAATTATTAATCTATCTTTTTTGCCATTTATAAAAAACACCAGATATCATTTCAGAACATTAGAATAGCTGATTTGAAATTAAGCTACAAATCGTGAGCTACATTGATTAAACTTTATTTTTAAAAGAAAGATAAAGTAGCATCAATTACTGAATTTTATCGAATCAATATGATTACTTCATCAATATAAGGTTTAAAATCAATATATCAATATAACGTTTGATAAATTATTATAATTATATTACTTTCATATTCTCGCTATTGTACTTATTAAATTTCCAATGAAAAGCTTTCTCATTTAACGGTAAAGAGAGTTTTATATAAAGGCGACGCGACAGCTTAAAATGAGCAATTTAGAGAACGTAAATCAATTGTAATTGAATATGGACTTAAAGTGTTTTTACTTAGCCAATTTAATATAACTTTGGATTTAAATTTTACTTGCGAGGCATTACGAATTATAATCTTTTGTGTTACATGCCTTCAAATGATAGCAATGTATGGTTATTAAATATAACACTTTGTACATATTCCTATATGAAGATTCATTTGGCAGATGTCTATAAATGTTTTGTTCTTAGAATTAAAAATGTTTTTCCCCTAATAAACGTTTTAGTTTAATCTCATTATCTCTTTATCACAAAATAATTCATATTTACATAAAAAAAATAATCTCAAACACATCGTAACAAATACAGAAAATTCAACAAAAACTGAAGATATTTTCATAGTTTAATAATTACTACAAAGTTTAGAAACATATTCAATAATTATCAATATATTTTTAACATAACTTTTGTCAAAATAAAATATTTTTCCATTAATGTTTTCAATTATTCTAAGTAGTTACTAGTATTCTTAAAAGAAAAGCTGAAATATGGAAGCATTCAAACACGTCGTATTCTTGGTGGTTCGCAAGAAGCTAAAAAATTAAAAACAGTAAGAATATTTGAGTTACATTTGATGATATACTGATACAAACTTCATTTCTAAATTTATACAAGAAATGTTTTTTACCACCATCAAGTCATCAAATTCAGCTTAAAAGTCCATTAGTACTTGCACTAAATCATTAAAGCCAGTGAAACTCAAACATCATTATATTAACTGAATGACAAGCAAAAGGAATATACCAAAAATATGTCATTTTTTTTATTTTAGAAACAAGACGTTAAAATATTGAAAATATTCGGAAAGTTATTTTGTTATCTGTATATGTATCAAACAGAGGGATAAAAAGAAAATATTATTAACTTTAACTTAATAAATTTAAATACTGTTAAACGTTTACAAAGGTTTTTCTAAATAACAAAATTCATTGTTTAAAATCTTTTTATAGTAGTAAAATTTATTTAAATAGTTGGTGAAATAACAGATTAAAAATATCAAAAAAATAATGAATAATGCCAACAAACTTAATTTGAAGTTTAAATTTGTTTAGCTTTCTTTCAAAATTTCCTTTAAAAAAAAATTTTAATTTATGCACAGAATATTTAATGTAAGAGATGATTTTAAAATTTATAATAAGTTTATAAAATAAAATAAATTCCTGCATAGATTTTTTTTGAAATATATCTAAGATAAATGTTTTGCATAAAATAATAAGATAAACATCAAAATTTTCATAAAAAAAATCTAGAAACTCCGTTTTTATTGTCTTGAGTTAAATTTCTTTTCATTGTATTTAACACAATAAAAATTAAGCAATTGAAAAACAATTTCAATAAATGCAAAATTTTAACGAGAACATTTTTATTTAAAGAAGCAAAATTAGTGTTTTTAATATTTTAATAATAAGCAATTTTAGAAAAAATAAATTATTTACATTATATCTGTTTGGAATTATAGTTTTATGTAAATAAATGAATTCGATAATTATAAAAGATATCTAAGTATTTCACTAATATGCGTCGAAATGAAGTAAATTTGTTTAATGCTTTTTCATTAATGTTTTAAATGTTTTTTTTATCATAAAAAAATTATTTACAGTAAATCATACAGAAAAAATTATATCAGCTTATGTAAAGTAAGGTGAAATGTTTTTTAAAGAATAAATGCATTCCATTAAATATTTAAAATAGCAAGTCAATTACGTAAACAAATGTGATAGTAAGGTAATAGAAATGACAAAAGGATAGTCAGAAAATATAGTTTAAATTCATTCTTTTTGAATTAAATATTAGAATCTGGGAGAAATAAATACATTGAAATGAATGATCTTATTTAACGTTATAAGGCACTTAGATTTGATTTTCTCATTACTCATTTTAAAATTTTCATGGTAATATTCCTCATTTCTGTTTCTTACAACTTTTGATTACCTTTGGCTTTGACAGGTACTTAGATACTTACAGAGATTAATAAACTTTTTTTCTCTTTTAAGTCGCCAATTTATCAGCGTAATTATTCTTCGTTGAGTAGTTTGCAATTAAGTGGTAATTGCCTCAATTCTATACTTTTATCACAAATCTAACTATTATAGGACATAATATGATATTTTCTTTATTAAAAACAACCCTTTGTTATTAGCAGAAATCTATTTTTTCAAACACACTTTTTTGATGTTGATTAAATATACTTTGAATAAAATTTTTGAATTCACTGTTGAAACATTTCTTCGCTTTCAAGAGAAATTAAATTATTTACATACACAGGACTTTGTTTTCATCAAATACTTTATCTAAATAATTTTAAACATGTTATTATTAAATTATATCTTAATGATTTAGTCACAGCTATTAGGTAATCAAATAGAAATTTTTTGTTTGATTTTAAAAGTAATTATTGAAATCAATATTGAAAAATCGATGAAATTGAAACAGTATCTCTCGGTGGAATAAAATTAGCATTATTTAATTAACCGTAAAGTGGTTGTTTCGTTCGTCCTACTTGAAGTCAGGACAACACTGCTTTATAACAGTTCTCATTGGTTTAAAATACCTATAATATTAGATAATGCTTCGCCACTCATAATTAATCACGACATCGTATTCAGACGGCAGGGTACATCAGACTTGTAGACTAAATAGGTACCAGCCTTCAAATCCTATTCTTCAAACGGCAGCAAACATGTCGAAGTTCACCATCAAATGCCTGAGAATTTTATCGAAGCTTATTTTGTAAATATATCAACTTCATATTTAAGAACCAAAGCTTCTGTGTCATTTTTCCATTGATTCAAGTCATTAATACATCAAAAATAAAATAGAAGAAAAACCAAAAGGAAGAAAGAAAAGACAAAGTATTCAAACATGGTTAATTTAAATCATCAAACATGCTTTAAATTTTTAAAAGTTGCATTTATTATTGTGAACTGCTATTTTGATGCTGCTATTCCCAAACTGCTATTTTGATGACATTTTCAAAATTCGGACAAGCAGCAAAGTAAACAATTGATTCTTAATTTCCGCTTCTAATCTACTAAATTGTTAGTCAAGAAAAGAAATGCACTTTAAGTGCTAAATTTAAAGAAAAGTACTATATGTTATTCAGTGATGACATACGATGGATTATTAGGATATTATTATGAACCTAAAGTTGTAAAGAACATTTATTGCTGGTTTCAATATTGTAGTTTACATTTGGATCAAAAAAGAAAAAAAAGATTCGAGAAAAACTAGAATTAATTTTATAAAGAAAAACTTTTTGTGATAAAAGGTTGTAGATTTTTATTGAGTAAATGTTGTTTTTCCTCAAATATAAATCAGTTATCTCTTTCCGACAATAAAGCAACATTTTTCTTTGAACAAACCTTTCAACAAACCTTTATTCATAAGAATTCTACAAACCTTTATTCATAAAATATTTTTGTCAACATCCTTACTTTACCAATAGGCAATTAAATCTTCTTTATAAACTTCAGAAAAATAACCATTATAAATCATTTTAAAATAAATTCTGCCCATCAAGTTCCTCGTTATAAACTTTAAAACTAGTGAATTTTAATGATTTTGAAGGCAGTACGTTGTGTTCATAAATACCAGTAAACAAGTAATGTATAAATTATATGTTAAATTTAAAAAAATATCCAAATGTTATTTAATATTAAAATTTTCATCCTTATTAATACATAATCAGTCTTATTAACAAACTATGAACGTAATTTGTAAACTTTATGTTCATAATTTATTAACTAGACTGTGTATTAACTAATTTATTAACTATACTTTTGGCATTACTTATTTATTAACTATACTTTTGGCATTACTTATTTATTAAATATACTAGCATAAATAATAGAATTTTAATTTAAATAATTCAGTGTTTTAATTTTTAAACAACATTTATGACAGTAAAAATTTAAAAAGATAATATTTGCTCTGTGATTTTTCACATTTGTTGTACTTCAAAAATAATCATAACTGAACTAATTAATAAAAGAATTAACCACACTCCATAAATATTCTATTAAAACTTATTTATGTGTGACGGGACGAAGTAATTGGATATTTTTTCTGGTTTGGAAAATTGGATAAATTTAAAAAAATACATTTCAAAATATGCGAATAAATTCAAATATTGTGTTTTATTTTGACTTCACATCCATTTTTATTATTTCCATAACCTGTTTTATTAAAAAATATCAATTCATTTTTTTTCAAATAATACACATATTTATGTGAGAATTGAAGATGCAATAATGAATGAACTGATAAACAATATTGTATAAATTTTTATATCAACTTGTAATACGTTGTTGTATCAGATAACTAAGATAATTTCGCATATAAAATAGTTGATGGTTTCAATAAAATTCACATAAATGTTAGTAGATTTTGAAGAAATATTTAATAAAATTTCGATTTAATATATATCCTAAAACCACAGTAGTAATAAAATTAGATAATATTCAAATTCCTAATTTTTATTTTTTAAATAAATCAAATTATTTATTCTTTTAACTTTGTTTCATCAGATAATTCATTATAAATTAATTCAAATTTCAATTTAAATTTCAAAATGTAAATATTAAATTATATTATTACGTAAGAATGATTGTAATGTATTTAACGCAATTAAGTAAGCATATAGTCATCGAAAAGTACATCAGATCAAGTTCATTTATCTTTATTGAGGGAAATTATTGTAGCAGTTACTATACATTTTGTAACTGCTTCAACATTATAAACATCAGTCCGCTAAACTGTTTTAAATGCAGTAAATTTTAGTATTACATTAGAAAAAGACAATTAAACTTCTCTCAACTTCAATAAAAAAAATTCATCAGTGCTTTTAATTACCTTTTGCTAATACAATGATTACACACTTGGCGATTCATTAAGATTCTAGAAATTTCATTTCCCTGGAAATTCTCTGGAAAAAATTTAAAATTTCCTTTTTTTTTACATAAAAAACAAAATTTAAAATTCTGCTTCTTCTAAAGAAATTTTTTAAAAGTATTTCGTAAAAAGAAGACATTTAAATTATATTTGAGATTATACTGTGTGACTGTATAATTAAATATTTGAAATCTAAGAATTCAATATAATTTTGTTCTAAATTATATTCATAAGAGATATCATAAGCTTCTTCTTTATAATAAAATATATTAATGCAATGAACTTAAACTCCTCAGATACGTGATAAACAATAAAATATAACAATGATAATTAGTTTTTACTTATTGGCATTCAATAGGGATCGGCGAAAATTACAAAAAAGATTTTTTGCAAATATTACAATTATTACTTTAGAATTCTATTAATATTTGAAACTTTTAATTATATAATGAAACTTTTATTCTTTGCTAATTTAAACTAACCATAAAGTGGATGTTTTGTCTTATCATTTTCATTTTTTTTCGTTCTTTTCTCAACGTGTTAACGACTTGAATCAATGCAAAACGGCTTCTTAAGACGATGCTTTGGTCTTTAAATAAGAAATCATTTTATTAACAAAATAAATTTCTACAATTTTCTCAGACATTTAAAGGTGAACTTCGCCTTGTTTGCTGCCGCTAAATAATTGCGATTTACATGCAGGCAGCAAATTCATTGACAGTTCGGATTTACAATGCCGTCTTAATGTGATGTAATGTAGAGAAACGTTATCTGACGTCATGGATTTTTTAAATCAATGAAACTTTTGATTAAGTGATGTAGAATAAACATTTCTTTTATGGTTAATAAAAATATGCGACCAAAGCTTATTGTTTCTATTATTTCAATATATTAATAATTTTGTTTTTCTATTGGCAAAACTTATTTTGTTAGTAGTGTATCAAAAGTAATGCCAACATTATTTTGGAAATAATTTACATAATATGCTTTAAAAAATAAATCTCAGCAAAATGTTGTTATAAGAATTTTTTTCCTTTTACAACATTTGTCCTAAGTTTACACCTTAACAAACATGTGCAGTAAATTTTTAATGTAACTCTTATAAAATTGTCTGGGATTTTCTTGGTATTAATCTCTATACAAAATGAAAAAGGCAGAAATCTGGGGGAAGATAAATTTTTCCTTTATAATACTTTGAACAAGAAAATTAAATTATTAAAAGCAAAGAGTTGAGTTTCTTAATCTTAAATATTCTCATATCAATGAACTAACTATTTGAATATTTAATTGAAACACTTTTATTTATAAAAATAAATGTGCATTTTAATAATAAAGCGGTGTATCTCATGACTAAATTTAGTATTTTAACGGCTGCTTTCAGAATTAAAAAATTACAATTTTTTATTGCTGTTTTTAATTATGAACAATTTTTTATTAAAATATATGATTGGAGATTCATGCCATATGAGCATTTATAAGGAAATATATATATGTTAAATTTCTTTTAGTCTGTATTAATTATATTATGAACTTTTATATTAATTATATATAAAATTTTGTATTAACTATATTATAAGCTATCTCATTTATTATATTATTTTCTTGTTAAATATATATGTTCGCGTTAATTTTTATTCAAATGAAAAAGGAATTTATAAAGATACTCGAGAAAATATAGTAAATTATTTTTTCATCTAATTCACAAGAATAATGAAAAATAAATTAATTGTGAACAATATTTAAACACCCTTTATGAAGAATAAAATATTTTATTTTATAAAAATATTTTGAATTAAATTATTTTCTCCCCTGTAAAGTGTTTATTTCAAAATCACTTTTTAGGGAATTAAATGATTTTGATTTATTACATTCACATCACTTACAATCAGTTACAACATTGGTTCTAAAATAATAAGAATAATTTTTCTGGGATCCACAATTGATAATTCAAATAATTGAATAATAACATGATATTCAATAAGAATTATTTGAAACAATGTAAAATAAGAAATGAAAAATTCAATTATAGAATTCTTTTTGCTTACTTTGATTTTCCAAACATTTTCTGTATTTATATTGAACTCATTGAGAAAAATAATCTAACATTAATTCAAATTTAATTTAGTTTTTTACTAAAGGAAATAATGCATTAAGCGTATTAGTAGTGCTAGAGCAGAAAATAGCATTTTTAAATGCTATAATACTAATTTTTGTTGGTATTAATTATTAATGATAATTAGTAATGACTAACATGAACTATTAGACTAAAAGTTACATAATATTATTTAAAGTGTATACATCTTTTATGTTTAAGCATAACTATAATAAAAAATCTGTTGAACGTATTTTCAAATGAAAGTACCTTTTGATGAAATTTTTTTTAAGAAGATATTTAACATGACATACATTTTCTTAATGAAAACTGTTATTAAAAGTCTATTTTGTATATTAATAAAACCGAAAATATTTTGTGTAATGATACAAATAATCACATAATTAAACAATGATCACTTTTTCATTATATATTCAGAACTTAAGAAAAAGTAATTAAATATTATAGCAGTTTTGTTTCATAAAAACGCTAATATTTTTAAAATCTTCAAAAAGTATTTGAATTATCTAGTAAATGGATTTATTTTCATCTAGTTTTGAAATACATTTTTTACGTTTAGTACACCTAAGTATGCTAGAATGTAATTAATAAAATAGTTAGAGAATGAAATTAATTTATACAATTTTTTTTTAAAAAATATCAACAACCTTTGAGAGTTTTTACATTTCATGAAATAACTTTTTTCAGATGAATCTAATTTTTTAGTAATTTAAATTTCTGAAGTGGCGTAGAATGATGGCAAAGAACTATAAAAATATGGGAGAGCATGACAATGAAAATGTGGGAGATTATAAAAAAGAAAATGTGGGAGAGCATGACTATGAAAATGTGGGGGATTATAACAATGAAAATGTGAGAGAGCATGACAATGAAAATGTGTGAGATTATAACAATGAAAATGTGGGAGATCATGACAATGAAAATGTGGGAGATTATAACAATGAAAATGTGGGAGATTATAACAATGAAAATGTGGGAGAGCATGACAATGAAAATGTGGGAGATTATGACAATGAAAATGTGGGAGAGCATGACTATGAAAATGTGGGAGATTATAACAATGAAAATGTGGGAGAGCATGACAATGAAAATGTGGAAGATTATAACAATGAAAATGTGGGAGAGCATGACAATGAAAATGTGGGAGAATATAACAATGAAAATGTGGGAGAGCATGACTATGAAAATATGAGAGAACATAACTATGAAAATGAGAGTGTAGTGCAGTTTTGCACTTTCTTTGTATAGTATTTGATTTAGTAAAACGTGCATTTTACTCAACAAAATTGAACGTGCAAAATAGAGATTAAAAATTGCATAACTTGTTTAGTTAATATATCGTAGCTAAACGTGAAGCAAAATTCAATTGAAACATATTTAACTTTTAAGTTCTTTGAAAGAATGATGAAATTTTTCAAATAGTAAAATTAATTTTTGTACTGATTATTCTTACTTTAATAATGATAAATTGCATTAAAAATATATTCAATAATAGTAAGTTAAATAACATTCATTCCAAATAAAAAAATCTAAGAAATTAATAAAATATAATTTGACAACAAAGCTTAAATGAAACTACAAAGTTTTAACCATTCTAAAGTAGGTAATTATTTTAGGGTTTGATTATTTGTAACTCATGCATTATCAAATAAAATTAGATTTCTTAAACTTATTAAATCAAGAAGGGTAATAGCATATGAGAATATACTATTACTGATCATATTTTTTATTTATAAGACCTTTCTTCATCTAAGAACAACCAATAAGAGTTTTAATGTGCATAAAAAATAAAATAAATATTCTATTAAAATATCTTATCATTTTGGAATGCATAAAATACTGAAGATGCTAGTTTCATTTTGGAGAAGATTTATAAGGTATTGATATTAAAATTAGGCTTTTTACTTAAATTCCCAAAAGTAATTCAATTCCTGCCTAACAACACTCAATAAGTACTTGTAAACTAAGTAAATTTAATAAAGAATATTTCAAGTGTAGGATGGTGAATAAATGAAAATTATTTTAATATACTATTTTGAACAAGATATTACTTAGTAGTATATTTATAAATTACTTTTAATAAATTTGACTGTAATTTTAGTGATTAAATTTACACCTTGTAAATTTAATCACTAAAATTAATGTCAAACTTAACAAAACAAATTTACAAAATATAATGAAGTTTTAGTATTATCCTTATAACTTTTGTACAATAACATTATGCTTTTAAACTTTCTTTCTTCAGTACAGTTTTATAAAGAACTGACAACCATCGAAATTTTTGATTGCGTTGTTCTATTTAACAGTCTTAAGTAAATATTTCAGTTTCTTTATTCCAATCCAACATTCATAGTATCAAGTGAATTTAAATACATTTTTAATTAACAGTTTTACTAACTGCCTCAAAGTATCTAAATTTGAATAAACAATATTTAAAGAATGTTTAACAATCAAAATGTACTTAGTGAAGATTTCAAATTTTCATTATCTTTTAATTTATTAACTCTCTTGTGCTCATGAATCAACAAATTATAAATAGTAAAAATAATGAATTTCAAAAACAAAAAAAAATTTAAATAGTGTTTTTTGAGTTAATTTCAAAATTTTTTTCATAAATAAAATGTATTTATTTTTGCAAAACTATTTTTAAATAAGTAAATGATTTTCATTGGCATATGAACAGAGTCGTTTTCCATAAAAAAGAAAAACAAGTTCTGAAAAATACAAAAATTTATAAAAACAGTAGTTAGCGAAATGTTAGCGAATGTGTTTTTTGCAACTTACCAATTGTTTACATTAGATGTCCCTAGACTCATCATCCGTACAATCGTATAAAAAGTAAATTTCGTAATTTAAACAAACATTATTTTGATAAAAGAGCAATTATTTAGAGTTAGGTTAAAACTTGCATTTAAACTGTTACTTTAAAAATTTTCCTTTCATTAAATGCTTAAGTTTTGTATTTAATAATCAATGAATTTAATATATTTTACGTTTTCTCAGTTTGTTGCTTTTAAATAAAAATTAATATTTCGTTTACATTCTTTTTTTTATTTTAAAGAAAATGTGTTAATAGATACCTTTAGTTATGTATATATACTTTACGCATTCATAATATACGTACTATATTTCTCAAATATATTTTATGTAAAAACAATCTAATATTCATATCTTTAAACAATTTGTTTTCATAGATTAATTTATTATTTATATGTTGAATACTACCAGATTTTAAAGCAGCAGATTTTACCATTATTTTATTCCATAAAAATTTAAAATTAGGCATTAAATATTCAGCCCATTTATGAAAGTTATATGTTTGAATTTCTTTAATATTCATGGTTTATAATTTCATCATTATTTACAGGTTATTTCTTGCTTTATTGAACAGTTTTGAACTAATTGAGTAAAATTTTGCACGACCATGTGAAGCATGAAATGAGTTGAGAAGAAGAGAAAATGGAACCGTATCTTAAAAATCCAATAATCCAAATTCGAAAGAAACAAAAAAAATACTTCCACGGCTTTTTTGATTCTCTAGAGATGTTTTTCCTTTATTTATTTTTCAGTTAAAAGTTAAATCGTACAGCTGCCTTGAAATGTACACGAACAACAAATGACACTTCAGGAAAGAAACTGAATTTTTATTCAATTTCTTTTTAAGTTATTTTATTGAGATTTTTCAATTTCATCATGCTTTTTTAATAATAGTTTAGAAGTTGTGGTTAGAATTATGCTTTAAATTTCTTTCGAAAGAAATTTTATAAGCTTTGAAGATATAATCTCTTTTTCAAACGCTAATAAATACACTTAAAATCCTTGTTTGATCTTAACGAGATAAAACTTTTTTCTAACTAAAATGTTTCTTTAGTTCTTAATATTGTTGAAAGTATTTACGTTAAGACATTATTTTTAACTTTTAACTAAATATTAGAGTCAATGTGCTTTAAAACATTCATTATTATTTCCTTAATTTGTTCCTTGTTTTATTAAACTTCAATAAATATTATATATAACAATTACTTTAGGGCATAAACATTAATATTCAATAAAATTACTAACGATTCCCGCAAAAAAAATTTAAAGCAATGTAACAGAAGAATACTCAAAAAAATAATTTTATATTACCTTATATCTTATGTAGGCCTTATAATATACGATTTTCATAAGAAAGATTGCCTATTCTGATTTATTACTGCACAATTTAGATGTTTTCTATAAACTTAGGTTGTAATCAAAAAACTACCGTTGAGCCTCAAATAATTCAAAATAAAAAAAACGTCTCAACACAGATCATTTCTATTCCACAAAATTTATTTGAGAAAGAATTTTCATGAATTCAAGTATTTTGTATGCTTCCAAATTTTCAATTTTAATTAATATTTGACACATAAAAACAACATAAGCAATTCATAATTTTCTGTATGGAAATAAGTTAAGATGTCAGAAATTTAAATTCAAGCAATAGATTTATAATTTAAAATTTAATTACGGAATTTAAATTTTATTTAGCCTTTTTTATGCTCAATGAAAAATTTTTATTTTATTTTTTGAATGTAATGTATTTAAATGATTTATTTTAATTATAAATTTAATATCATAAATTCGGTTTTAACTCTTTTAAAGTAAGTGAAAACATTTTTAGGATACATTCTGTAAAGTATTATATAAATGTATAACAATTATCTCATGTCTAAACTTAAATGTATAATTGATATTATTTAATACGAAGAATTTTTCTTGAATTTCCACTAATAAAGTATTTTTAATTTATGTGAAGTGCTTTGTTTCTATCATTAATAATCACTTAATATATTATAGGTTTTTATATTAAGATTTAAAAAAACCTATTAAGAAAGCATCACTTAAAAATATTTTCCAATTCACTTTCATTACGTTGATAATGAAATATATTCACAAGAGCATAAAAACTGAAAATTATTATTTTGTGATATTCAATATTCCCCTGCTCTTTTTAAGATGCATATTTCAGAATTTCTTTTAAAAATTTGTAATTCATTGAAAATTAAATCAAGATAATTAATTCCGATTTATTTAAAGGAAGATCTGTATCAGGGATTTAATAGCAAATATTTTATTCCACATCCTTACTAACATATATTCTCATTTTTTGGAAAGACGGCAAAAATTTACAAACGGGTATCACTTGACATTTTTTGGTGAATTTTAGGCTCTAAGTTATGAGTAACCAAATGGAAACCCTAAACTTAAGTTAGTGAAAGTACTGAAAAAACCAGGTTTACTAGAATTTCAATTTTATCCCCAAATTATTTGCCAAGCCAAGCTGTACTCGCTCCTACACTGTTAGACAGAAAAAATTATTAGTTAAACAATTCATTTCCTATGTATCATAAGCAGAACGCAACATTTTTATATGCAAAGCAGAATAAAGATTAGTGTATTTATTAATTACAAAGAAATAACATGAATTTCATTTCAACAATATTTTTTTTCAGTTGAGTAATCATATATATAAGTATATATAATTACAAATTTCTAATCTTCTGTTAAATCATTAACAAAAATAGTTATTATTAATTGGCTGATGATAAAAAGAATTGAGTGATAGAAGAGTACAAATTTTCAAAATGATATAAAAGTTATTTTATCCCCAAAGAAATTTTAAATTGGAACCCAAATGAAATTCGCGAATTTAAAAGATAATATTAAAAAAAATTTTAATTTAGTATGTTTTGAGATTTGCTAACAAGTAATTTGTAAATAACATTCTTTATATATTGGCCTGTAATAGATAATCATTTATGATTATTTGACATTTCATCTTTTAAAATAAATTCATGAGTTAAAAATCCATGCTTTTCCCAGTAAAGCATAGCATAAATCATCTACGATTTTAATTGTTAACATTTACAAATATATTCGACTAAATTAAAAAAGATTTTAAATTTTGAATGAATTTCCATTCATTTCTTCAAATCTTTCACCAAAAATTTTCTTTTTATTTTGTTTCCTTTTATGTTATGTTACATATTATTAAACGTAATAGTAAGAAAAGATAATATTTTAAATAATCTGTTTTTGTTCCTGGTTCTATTTTGAAATTATCTTAAGCTGTGGTACAGAAACGAAAATATTTGGAATATATATATATATATATATATATATATATATATATATATATATATATATATATATATATATGTATATATATATATTATTTCAGGTAGTTGCTTTGAAGTAATATAATTTTAAATTAAGAAATTTTATATTTCATAGAAAATTTGTGGTTATATTAACACATGTTTCATGTAATATTTTTTACTGTATTTCTCTTTGACTGAAGTTATATATTAACAGTTTGACACATATGCTTAGTAATTAAATTATACTGAATATGTATGTATTAATTATGTGTATACTTACATATATATATATATATATATATATATATATATATATATATATATATATATATATATATATATATATATAAATGCATATTACTTTTTCCAGAATTGTATTAACTATGTCATTTCCATTATATATTAAAGTTATTAACACAAGAATAAAGTGGATGAAATTTGCATTAAATTAGGAAAATTCCTGCTTTTAACAATTGTCATTACCAGAATAGGGTATTATATTCATTGACATATTTTGAACTTGCTTCATAATATAGCTAATTTAACTAAATTTGAGAATAACATGTTTCCTAACTTCACTTAGAACAATTTTACGTATTATTTATATTTCAAATTGAAATATTATATAATTCAATTATGGGATGAAGTCTAAAATTTAATTACTGAAACAAAATTTAGAACCAATAATATTATATAATTAACTTTATAAACGTCTATAATACAATTATGGAAAAAATTTCATGAAAAGTATCTAATAAAACTTCATTTCAATGATAACTTAAATTTCTTTAATAAAATAAAATGTTTAACATATTACTTATGGATTATGCCTCGTTACCATAGCTAAAATGTAGAATTCAATAGTTAATGAAATACACAAATTGTGAATCAGAATGAGATTCTTTAATCAATAAAAAAAATGTTTTATCAAGTAAAAATTTTTATCTAGAAGAAAGAAGCAGGAATGTTACAAGCAGGAACTCAGCTTTTAACTTCTGAACTTTAAACTCGTTTCTATATATTGTGTATTTATTACCCCTATAATATTGTTTTTTAATAAAATAATTCATGAATTAGAAATCATATGTTGAACATTAATTATTAGAAACATAATTTTAAATTTATATATTTAAGGAAATTAAATACTTTGTTAATTTAGGAAAAAAAAGAAAATTTATAATCCTTATGTATTTTGAAAAAAAGTAGCGATTGCAATTAATTATCTCTACTTATTTGAAGAAAATACTAAATTCAATAACTATTTGTGAAAAATGTAAAAAATAACAATAAAATATACATTTGCATTAAAGCAAAACTTTCCGCAAATCAAATTAAGTATAATGCAAATTTTAAAAGTTATATTACATATTTTGAAACAATTTCAAGTTCACTCGTAATATTCATTTTTAATAGTATTACTAAATACTTCTGCTTATTAAATAATGGAATGGTTCATTCCCCAGAAACTTAAAAACTTATTTAAAATACCTGTTATTTTTGCCTACTTTTTATATTGTTATAAATAAATAAATTTATTTAAGCCGTTCCTTATCTTGTTTATTTTTTAGAATTAATTTCCACTCTGATTTATCGTTCCTGATCTTTAAAACTTATTTTAAGAATAAATGTTTTTATGTTCCAATTTTTTGATTACTGAAAAAAAATGCTTTTAGAAGCCGACAAATAATATTCTACTTGAAAGAGAATTTTTAAATAAATCACAGCTCTCCGTTACTTCATCAATAGTTTTAATAAATTTTTAATAGTTTTGTTTCTTTATCACTATTAATTTTACCAGGATGTATTACAATACCATGTGTATTTTTGAATACGTATGTACATAATACCATAAATATGTATAAATGTATCTATAAACATAATCTCATCTATAAATGTAGCAAAATATATTTGTCATTTTTAAGAACTACCGCAGAACTTATTTAGTTGCAAAAATGAAAAATAGACACAGAATTTATATAAAAATTTAATAATTGTTTTAAATATTAATCAACTAAAACACACAGGAACAAAATTTTTTAGACATAAAACATTTAAATATCACTTTTTAAAAACTTTTGAGGATTTTTGAATTTGTTCACTAGATTGTTATTAATTTTATTCACTTACTTAGCAGAAATTTGATTAAAACATTATTATTTTTTTAATTAAAATTATTCTTAAAATAAAGGAATTTTGAGACAAACAGATTTAAAAATTGTTATTGATATGAATCATTAACAAAAATTAATTAGTTATTAAACTTTTCTTCTCTCTCTCATTGTTTTTCTTGATTAAATTCCAGCCATATATATCGTTTTAATATGTATTATAATATTAAGAATCATGTCGCAAAAAGGTATACCTATGATATTTACAATGGATTCTACATTCCAGATGATGTAAGGGTCTTAATTTACCAAGATTACGTAAAATTAATATTCAGAAATATTAAGCTAATGAAACCTGTTCAACAATGTCCCCTTGTAGAAAATATGATTCAATCTCTAAGCGGAAGTAAATAGAGAATTTCATTACCAGCGTTAAAGATAATATTGGTAAAAGAGAGATAAATTGATAATATTTAATTTCATAATGAAAGATGAAACTTTCATGTAAATTCCTGTATGAATATTATTAAAATTCGATATGCTTCATATAGAATACAGCTACAGGTTAAACGATATGTAATCCGAGTATGCAAAACATTTCATTATCCAGTAAAATGTTTCAATCTCGGATATTTTCGTTTCGTTTTATAAAGCAATATGAAGTATATAATATAAGGAAAAGTAATTTACAATTATGTAGTCATAAACTTATAAGATCGCAAAATGCTCAGAGTGTTTTCTTGAAAATTTAATAAATATTAGAATTTAAAACATATTAAAGATGTATATCAATTATTTTCTCTGAAGTTCATCTGTCCTTTTGGCAAAACAAATCTTGAGAAATATTTACAAATATAAAATAATTGACAAAACTATATTTAACTTACTGAAGCAGAAACATTTTCAATCAAGTAAATAATTATTAAATTTAATGAAATCTATAAACTTTACCAAATATCTTCCAGTTATTAAACTTCGATTTATTTCAAATTTGGAGGAAAATTTTGACTTATATTTTATTACTTCAGAAAAATGTTTAAATGGAAGAAATTTAATTTTACAGATTTTTCTACACGTTCTCTTCATAACATTTGTAATAATACATATATATATATATATATATATATATATATATATATATATATATATATATATATATATATATATACATATATATATGTGTGTGTGAATATGTATGCCTATGTATACATATATATATGTATATATATATATATATTTATATATATATATATATGTATATATATATATATATATATATATATATATATATATATATATATATATATATATATATATATATATATATATATATATATATATATACTGAAGGAAACTTAGTTACGACACGTTTTGATTCATTCTTCATACCGCGTTAACAACCTATCAATGTGTGGATTTAATTCTGCTGCTAGGATTCTAATTTTTTATGAAAAACCATCCTCCAGCTGATTTTCAACAAGACAATGCTGAGTGTCAAGCGAGTCGTAAATTTTGTATAGGCGACATGAAATTAAAATTCTCTTTTGATAAACTTGGGCCAGCATTTCTTTCATCGATCGAAAATATCTGTCTCTTGTTTCACCCATTTATGTCGCAGAGTTGAAGCAAGAATTATTGAATACTTAACAAAACATTTGGAAATTCAAACCTTTATCAATGAATACCAAAAAGTAATAATGACTGTATAATTCCCAAAGTTAGTTTCCCTATCTGAGTTTATGGATCAAATGTCACTGAAATTTTAAATATTTCAATTCATTATCTTTATCTCATTTTGATCTTATTTTGTAGTTTTATATATTTCCTTACCTGTGTATGAGCTTCTTTAATTTATAACAATGCAAATTATAGAAAACTTTGTTTAAAAAATTTAAATATCTTGAATTAAAATGAAAATTTCCTAAAATCTAAATTTACATTTACCTTTAAGAAAAACAAAATTCACTTTCATATATACTTCATAGTTTTCCAAAAAGAATGTTCATTGAAAATATAGTGTCAATAATAATTCTTTCTAAATATTGTTTTAGAAATTCAAAATAAATTTTGATATTTATAAATATATATATATATATATATATATATATATATATATATGATGATTTCAAGAAAAGTCAACTTCTAGTATCAAATATCAAACTACAGATATAGAATTTATTCAAGGAATTTCTTTTTCAAAACCATCTGTCACCAAAGTTGATCTCTTTAAATATTATTATTTCATGTATAAAATTTTTAAAGGTCAAACATCTTTGTTTTTAATAGCATTTATTGAAATGATATCGTTTCTAGTAATTCCTTTTGTTTTAAAGTTTTCATTTGTTATTTTCTTTTTTTGTACTTTCCCCACAGTTTCCTTTCCTATTCTTTACAGCGTGCAAATTAAATAAAGGACTGTGTATTCTATCACTCGAAAATGCTTAAAAGGTTTTACTTTTAACGATGTTTTCTCACTTATATGTCAGAAACATGATATTTATACTAAATATATTTAATTTATCGTTAACAGTAAGAAAGCTTATATCCCTTAGACTGAGGGATTAAAATGCACATTTTGAAAAAGCTTTTCCTAACATTTTTTCTTTATTTCACTTAAAACATTTTTGCTTGTTCTTCCCTAATGACATTATTTCAAATATTTCGTTTTTTACTTATTCGTAAAATGTTATGAAAAGTTGTAGTAAAGAGCTTAGTAAATTTTGTAACATTAATAAATATAAGAATTTTGTCTTTTTATAGAAATTGAAATAATTTATAGCATTTTAATTTATTTTTCTTAAGAAAATAATAATTGATTATAATTTTAAGTTTATTTAAACACTATGCAATAATCTTACTTTTTGTTAACTATCGATTATTAAATTAATCAAAGAAATTAATGTTTCCTTATTTTAATAAAATTTATTATTTTATTACCTACTCAACTAATTACTAACCACTTCAATGGAAAGTTTGTCTCTATATATAACAATAAATTTTAATTAAAGAGAATTTTTACCGGTATGATTGAAACTATGTAAATTACCTGTATCATCATTTACTTAGTTTATAAATGTTTAAAATCAGTTTCGAAATTCTGATTAAAAAACTTAATAAAAAATGTTTTTCATAAATCCTTTTTTTAAACTCTCAATATAAAATTTATTTACATTTCATAAATATATTAAAATGAAAAATAATACTTTTGTGATTCAATAGCATTACATAGAGTATCTTTTTAATATAAGGCAAAAATAAATTTCTGCTTTTATACTCACACATCTTCTAAATAATATCATACTCGTTATTTCTGTATTTGATTAAAAAAATATATTCAACGTTTTGCATGACATTTAAAAATTCCATTTCTATATAAAATACAGCTCAAATTTCATATTCTGCATTATTCTTCATTTGCTAATTTTTAAGCCAATAAAAATTAAATAAAAATCTTATCCGAAATTTAATTTAATATCTTAATTTGTCTTTTGTGTGACTTTATTCCAACTTCTATCCTAATTGTTATATAGAAAATTACAATTGATTTAAAAGAATATGTTATTGGCAAAGTTTAGTTAATAACTGGTGGCTTGTTTAAGATTTCAGATATTATTTCAGAATATTACTTATTAACTTTAAATTTGCATAATGGTTACCTAATGCTATTCCCAATAATTTAAAAAATATTATAATGTGGGAAAAATTTCTGAAAATGTTTTTAAGTCAAAAAATATATATTTAGTTTTAAAGTTAATATTTTAATTTTAACTTGGTAATCATAGGTTAAAATATTATAAAAATTGTTATTACCTGAATATTACTAGAATATACAAATTAATATGTTTATAAGTCACATCAAAATTCTCGACGCTTTCAGTGCTTAATAGAGCAATGGAATGGTAAGAAAATAACAAATATTTTTCTTGTTCACTATTTAGATTCATTCTTGACAGAAACGTCATCCAGAATTTTCAAATTAATATGCTCTGTTTATCAAATTTTACAAAATATGCTTTTTATTAAGTTTAATAAGGGTCTTCGAATTTTAGATCATGGATTCCATTTATCAGTGTTTAAATAAATTTTTTTAGTAGTGATAACTAAAACTCAAATGAAGAGAAATGATTTGCACAAAATATAAAAAGGATACTTCATTTTTAATCTATTTAACAAACTTTATTATTAAGTAAAATACAATTTATTATTTAATCTTATAAAACGAGGCTAACTATGAAATTTTTGAGAAACGCGCAGACGAGAATTTACAAAATAAAAATACCGGTTTAAATTTAAAATACAAAGTATTTAGTTATTGACTTACTTCAACTTTTTTAGCGTAGAAAAAATTTTAAAAAGAAGAGAAAATGGAGTTGACGCGAGAACATTTTCGCGATATGATTTTCTACTATTTTAAAGCACGATTAAATCAAGAAGAATGCGTTCAACGGTTGCAATTAGCATTTGGTGATACTGTATTCATACTGTATTCTCGCGCTACTGTATTCAAATGGCTTAGAGAATTTAGAAGAGGCCATAATTTTCTTCAGGATGTAGAACACACAGGAAGGCCGCCGTCAGCAGTAATCCCGGATAATGTGTCTGCCATAGGAAAAATGTTAATGGATGATAATCGCTGTACCTATCAAATGATACAGAAAGAACTTAACATTGGATCCGCAGCCATACACGCCGAGCTGGCAGCCGAACGCTCTTGCCTTCGGATCAATAGTTCGTGGGTTCGTATATCACTTTGGGCATGGATGTTTGTAGTGTTTTGGAGTCCACTTTAAACCATAGGTACCGGTCTAATTAGCCCTCGTGTGCAAAAAATGACCATTGAGCGATAATCAAACCAAACCTTTTCTTTTTAAATATTTATTTCTAATTTGTTATATTTTAGGCTGGAGAAAAAATAAGTTAATAGTAAAATTTAAATTGGTAGTTTAGATAAAATTTATATTTCACTTGTCTAGTTAATAGTTTGAGTCAGTGATTCAGTAAAATTTGTGGTAGTTTAGACTGTCATTTGTGGAGAATAGATAAAAACATCTATAGCAATCAATGTTCATTTACCAAATTCTTATAGACAATCACCTTAAAGTCACTTCATTTGTTTTTAATTCCAAAGATCGAATAAGCTTATAATTATACAAATTACTGTTAAATGTACTGCAATTATTTATAAATAACTCAAAACACCGGTTTTCTTTAATTATGTACATGTACCAATGTAACTTTATAGTTGGGGTATAAAATTTATCAACTTTATGTTGTTGTATAAGATTCACAACCGACAGAGCAACACTTCTTGGTTTTTTTTTAAAAAAATAAAAATTAGTAATATAATTTGCATGTATGCTTTTCAGCTTTATGAAGCTAAAATTTATAATAAGTTAAAATTGGCATCAAATAACAAAATGCCTAATCATGTGACTTAAAATATCAAAACTAATGTTTTTGGAATGAAAGGAATTATTTTTGCTTTAAAGAAAAGTATTCGGTAATCAGTCATTTCAGTCTCCACTTTATTCAGTCACTAACACATTTCATTCCTTTCAGAATTTATTTATTCTGAATAGGATTATTCTATACTTCTTGTTATTTACCACTATATTACAAATAACAAAGCCTTTATAAACAATTAAAAATAAAAGAAATGTTCATGTAAAATATTTTATCAAATATTTATTTATTTTTAATAAATGAAAAATGACATATTTTAATTTTTACTATGAGATAAATTTTAAAAATCTATTTAAATGCTAAAATACGAAAAGCATAAAAAATGAATAAGCCACATTTTGAAATTAAACAAATATCAGTTGCCGCACAAACAGATTATCTTGTCTTAGAACTCTAATAAAAACACTTAAGTTAAGAAAGTGAATATTTATTGAAGTCATTATATACCTACAGAGATTAAAAAGATTCAATGGCTCGATTATAACACTAAATTCATTCTTTATCTAAAAGGGTTAGAGGATTAAAATACTATTTAAAAAGTCTCAAAATTTTAATTACTTTATTCTCTTACTTTCAGAATCACTGAGAAACTTTAAGATTTCGAATTAATTAATTATTCGCGAGCTTTTTTTTCTTGCTGCTCCAAAAAGTAATGTTACACTTTAAATACTAGTCCTTATTTATCAATGGAAAACCTAACTTAAAAGAAATATCTAATGTGTTCTATGCAAGTTATATTATTAAATATTTTTACATTTGTTGTATGAATTAACTGCTAACTTTGCTCAAATTTTATTCTTTTAGTTTTAAATCAAGCACTTTTTATGCTTTAGTAATTTAAGTATTTTCGAACATAAATTTTTGCATAACAATCTACACTTTAAATATAAAAAACATCTTATTGTAACTAAAATTTTTTAAACATTGAAAATATCGAACATTTTTTTTAATTTTTTATATAAATAGACTTTGTTCCAAGCACTTTATAATACAATTTAAATGTTTAATTTTTTTAAGTTCTACTGAGCTATTTTTAAATTTGAACTTATTTTAATAACTTTCTACATTTGAAATGTTTTGAATGACTTAATAAAGAATACCTATAATTATTATACAAAACACATAATATTTCAAAACATTTGTATTTCTTACTTAACAAAAATAATAATTGGAAACATTTGTACAACAATTTTCTGCGATAATTTAAAAAGTAAGTGATAATTATTTTCTACAAAAGAAATCACATTTATATATATATACATATATATATATATATATATATATATATATATATATATATATATATATATATATATATATATATATATATATTATATATATATATATATATATATTATATATATATATATATATATATATATATATATATATATATATATATATATATATATATTATTCCTTTCTGAAAATATGTGTTCAATACTAGTATATTATTATGTTTGTAGGATTTATATAGAAACAATTTACCAATATCACTTAATTCAGTATTTCCTTATTTGAGATTTTAAATATGTGCTACTGTCTTTTAAAATTGTTACATCAGTAAAAAATGAAAATAACAGGATCAAATTTATTGAACAAATCTGTCATGCTAGAAATAATATATTCAACTAAATTGGAGTCATAGATCCTGAGAAATCACTACTCAGAAAATCTAAAATTTCCAACACAATATTTATATTCTGGATCATTTAATCAAATAAAGATTGGACACATATACATAAAATTCTTTTGGAGTTTTAACAAGTTACAACAGTCCATTGACTGCAGTCATTAGCGTATCAGTCACTCGACAATAAGTTGTCATAATTTTAGACTAGATTAGAATAGCAAGCTAACATTTGCTGCATCAAAGACGGATGACAACATGCAGGCAAAATGCAATCATGTATGATAGCATTTTGCAAGCCTCGAATAAGTGTTATATATAGAGTCTTTAAACAACAGAAATGTTAAAACTGAAACTGTTTGAATTGCCATTTTTTATCAAACCAATTGAAACTGATTTTTTACGATGCAAATGAAAGTAGATGTTATAGCACAAATCAGTTTATCTTCAACGATATTTTAATTTTTTTATGTTCATAACTCAGAACATTTGTTTAGAAATATATATTAATCTAAAACTACAGATATTTCTAACAACCATATTATTAAATTATAAAAATATTTAATTTATCAAAATTCCAAAATTTTATATGATTTTGATAATTTACGTAAGTGATAATTTGAAAAAATCGTTTGTCAAAATTTGAAATATATATATATATATATATATATATATATATATATATAGTATGTATATAAAATATATATATATATATATATATATATATAGTATATATATATATATAATATATATATATAAATAAGAATAATATATTTATATATATAATATGTATATTATTTTTAAAGTATATGATTAACATATGTCTAAAGGCCTCCAATATTACAGTGTTTATAGTTTATAACTAAGTATTTTCTATAAAAAAATTATATATATATATATTAATTTTTATGAATCCTAAATTGTTTCAACTATGCGAAACACATTATATCTCCCAAATCAATATCCAATTTTAAAAGTTATTTATTATCTTCATGTAATGCTTTTATGATTTTATATAAGTAATTCAGATTCATTCATTCAATTCTAATAAAAAACAATCAATAAAAGCAACGTATAGTTTTACTTCTTTCATGAAATCTTGCTTTGTGTTTTAAGTATCAACATTTCTTTAACTTATGTAATTTTACTTGTGAAAATAATAATGTTAAAATATTAAGTAGTTTCTTTTATTCAACGTACATTATGTTAAAACTTCGAAATAAATAAACATACATAGTTTAAATTACTACTAAAACTTATTAACCTTCCAAAAACACTAGATAAAAGGTACCACAAAGTTTTTGTTAGTATGATTCATAATGTTCTTAATGAAAGTAGTTTAAATTATTAATTAAGCATTTATTTATTTAAATTAAATTCATAAATTCAATATTTATTATTTTAAATTAAATAAACAAAACTTTCGCTTTTGAAAATCTTTACTTTTTCTTATACTTTACATCATAATTATTTAGAGATAAAGGGTTAATTTAATTGCAAGTATAATTTTTAAATGACCAATCTTTTAAAAAATTTTGACCTTAGTGACTTGTATAAAAAAATATTTTTGACATTTTTTTCAAAAAATTGAATTTTAATAATTTTTTCTAAGAAAAATTTTAAAATCTAATGTAGAATATTATAATTTAGTTTTGATATGAAAATTACTAATATAATAATTTGTCTCAGCATTATATTTTATCTTCATTATTGCGTAATCATGATTTAAACTCCTTCTTTGAAGAAGCTCTTAATTATTTCCCCAGAATTGATTTTCATTAAGAGAAATATTATTATTTTCCAGTAACGCGCATCTGTATTTAATCAATATCAATGTACTAATTTTCTTATAAAACTTTTAATTTTTAAATAACTCCTCTTTATGACAAGTATTTGAAAATACATTTTTGAAATACTTGTCTTGAAAATTAAGAGCATATTTAAACATATGAAATGTAAATAAAATAACAAATTTATTTAATGACCTATTTACTTGTTTGTTATTTAAAACGAAATTATTTCAATTTTCAAAATAAGAATACTTTTTCTTTTATTATTATACACTAAATGAATAAAAACAAGCCAAATATATATCATTCATCAATTGGGATAACAAATAATATATTTATTTGATACTCTATTTCATATTCTATTAATTTTTAAACAGTTTTCATAATAAATGAGACAAAATCTTAATTATAAGTCATTATTGTTTATTGAACTCTCTAATACGATGTAATCCAGAAGCTGAAATTTACCATTGCATTATGTGAGCTATTGAAGCTTAAAATATACCTCTAGCAAACACCTGTTAGACAACTAGTTGAACTCTATAACTGAACTAGTTGAACAACTAGCTGTGTAAACACTGTCTTTTTATACAGAACATTTAAAAGTGAACAATATACGCAAATAACCAAAAACTGTGAAAGCGATTTGCAGCTTTTCATATACAACTTCATTTCGATTACATTTACTAGGAATAGGAATTATCTTGCTATTTGTTTTCACTGCCGCACTATTGATTATGAGACAAATATTTTACAGCGAGATATTTAAAATAAGACAAAAACTACTAAAGTTGTAATCAATAATCAGCAATTCACCAGAAATATTTTATTGTAGTCTATGCGTGAGAAATTTCAGATAAATCTTTTCTAAATAACTATATTGTCAAAATTATATCTGATAGTTAAATAAATTGAAAACTGCTGCTGCTCTTAAATTACAGATAAAAAGTTTATTTGAATATTTTTGACAGTTGATAACAAAAACCCCACAGTTGAAAACTGAAGTAAGGCAAAATTATTTGCTTTACTTCAGTTTTCAGCTGTGGGGTTTTTATTTGAACAGCGTGTTATTCATGTCACAAAATTATTAATGAAAAATATAGCAATATTTAGTAAGGAAAGGATATTTCAAAATATAACAGAAAATACTTTGCATCAATAATCTTCCCGCTCATTGGAAGTAAAAACTAAAGATATTTGTTTGAGTTTTAAAGCCCAGCTTAAGTTTGGTCAATTTAACAGTTTACTTTAAAAATAAGCAAAATTTCTTTATTCATTCTTGATCGATTGAAATCTGAAAATACTTAAAGCAAACTGTATTTAAAACTTTTTAAGAAATTATCGCTATGCAAATAATCTTAAATTTCCTATAAAAAAATCAAATTCTTAAATGCGTTTCTAAAAAAATTAAAATTTTAAAGGAATTAAATAATACTTAATGAACTCAAAAAGTTTGGAAATGAAAATGCATTTCGATCTCAATCTTGAAGCTAATTACTTAATATCTGATTTATTTAACTGAATCCAAGACTTCCTCTCTACTATATTATCATTTATCGATCAAAAAATTAATGAGGAAATCAAATCAAAAGAAACAATTGTTTTATCTGAGCCTTTTCATCATATTATTAAGATTGGTAGTTAGCCAAAGTATTAATAAATGGGAACATTTTGCATTTGTTTCCTAAAAATTAATGAAAGAGAGAAGAAGTAACGCATTTTTCATAAAGCACGAGACTGAAGAAAAGGTATAAATATTTTATTTTTATATGATTTGTGTAAACATTTTCTACTATTAGCAATAATTTAGTAGGATAATCGTTTTATAAATAGTAGCATAATCTTAGTTCTCCAGAAGTTATTGATGAAACACTGAAGCAGTTAATGTTCTCAAGGTAATACATAAATCAAGAAGTGGAATTTAATTGAATGCTTAGCGTGCTTAGAGTTGAAGAGCAGAAAGTAATTGATTAGGATTTCTAAATCAGATACATTGTTTCCGAAACAGAGGGAAAAGAATCTTGCAAATCAGATCTTGTAAGACAAATGTCTGTTATTTACTTTGTTGCTTAGAATAAAAGACAGGTCCATGTTACTAATTAAATGTAGATAGCAAATTATTCTGCTATAAATTTCTCTTGTTCTATACAAAGAATCAGAGAATAATGTTATAATATTTATCACATCAACAGTTAGCTTAATTTTTATAAGTGCAGTATAGTTCTAATTTTGACATATATTAGAAATAAATTTTTCAATACTGTACTACATCACAACCATTTTATTAAAGAAAAATGTGTAGGCTATTCAAATACAATACTTCTTTACTTATCCCATAGTTGAATTTTACGAAATATTATTTCTATATTAAAAGAAAATAATTAAATGAGCACCAGCACTTTAAAGCAATAATTATTTAGCATGAGATGGCAGGTGTAGACTCGTGGGGTATGGGGTGGTTCTTGTTATCAAAAGTTAGGTGGTACGATACCTGACGTAATTGTAGACCGTCGTGTTAAGGTATAATTTATACTAGTTGAATATTCTGTTCGTTAAATTACCTTTCTGTTGATGTCGTTTATAGCCCTTGGGGCGAGGTTGCCAGCTCAGGTTTCATCCTCGTCACTTGATCGTAGCTATTATTCATGGACGATTTTAATTTTATCTGATCTAATAAAATGTTAATTGTTTTTGTTCTAGTCTAAATTTATTGATATTTATTATAATTATGTAAAGCAATTTTAGTAAGTCAAGAAATTTGATATCAATATAAATTAAGAGATCGAAATTATTATAAGAAATATATCTGAAATTCTCATTTAATTTTTTTGTGAAAAAAATTCCACCAACAGTCAAAAATATACAATTCAGTTTCTAAATATCACAATGCTCTTGTAAAGGAATTGTATGAAATTAAACTTTAATTAAATTAATCCTAATGATAAAAACTTCTTAAAAGTATAAGCACTTAAAAGATTCATTTTCCTATATAGTTTAAATTTCACTTTTTTGCATTGAAACTTAAAGAAAAGCAGTAAAAGGGTTAAAACAAATTGCAATTTTGTTCTCTAACTATTCAACCTCTTACTTACCTGTTCATGTTCATAGATCAGTGGCAAAGCTTGGAAGGAAAATGAGGAATAATACTCAAATATTAAGTGGATGTAATTATTTTTTTTAATTATTAATGAAATTATTTTCTGTGTTTAATCAAAGGGAATTTTTATCTCTAAAATTCATAATATGCAAAGTGAATTTCTGTTTATCTTGATTGATTTTCGTCAAATAATTCAACAAAGTATCGCATGAGTATTCTTTGATATTTTCTGCTGTTTTTCTCATGTTTCTCTCCGAATCTGTAAGGTAACATCCTATAAATCTTAAAGAAATAGTATAGACAATTGTGCAAAGATAACAAATGTTTATAAACTTAAAAAATATTACTTTAATATTTTTGAATATTTTTATAGAATAAAATATAAATATTATAAACATTAAGTGTTATAAACATTTTATCATTAATAGTAAAATATTCATATGCAAATATTTCAGACGCAATCTCTGAGCATGCAAATTTATGATTTTCTTTCCAAAAGAAAATATTCAATATTCAAGAACTATACTTTCATTGCACATCCGCTTAATCATTCTCAGATGTAAGAAGTAATTATTCGATGTGATTTGAATGCTAATGATAAGTCGTATTTTTCATTACGTAATAACATTGATTTCTTTTCTTCCTGGTGTAAATGGAACATGATCAAATATTGCTAAAGAATTTTTCCATATATCACTATATCCATCTACAAAGTCTTAATATTCATTCATCTAATGTGACGAAATCTTCTGCATTATTCACAAAGCTTAATCACAATTGCAGTATGTAGTTAGATAAAAATTTATTACAACAAACTATAGTAAATATGACATTCTGCATCATTTTCTCACTTTTTTTAATAGTAATAACATTTAGTTTGAGTGAAATGTATTTCGGTTATTATGATCAATTTTGAGATTAACACATTTTTACTTATTTTAAAATTTTGAAAAACATTGTACTTTTTAAGAAAATTAGATTCTTAAAACATTTTTAAAGTGTGTAAATTATAATATTTTATGTATCCTTAAACTTTGATGTCATATCTGTAATATATAAAAAATGTGTTTAGAATAAATTTATAGTCATATTTTTAATTTAAGCCACTTATTCTACAATTTAAATAAACATCTCTTACGAATATTTCCTTTTTGGGGGGTGAATATGTTAAATTGGTAAATTAACTCATCCAATAGTTCCATCGTACTATTATAATGGAATGAAAATCCCACATTTATATCAATAGCATTCTAATGATAACAATTGTTGCGATGATGTTCTTTTATTTTGCTTTCAATTAATTAAAGTAATTAACTTGAAGCTTTTAACATTTAACACGAGTTTTTAACATGATGTGATGAACATTAAATCGAAACTTTTAACCTGACACTTTTTTATCTTACGCCCATCTTCGCATTTTTGCCATTACTGGATGAGCAGTCAAATAAAGTTTTAAAGAAGCATAAAAAAAAGAATTAAAAACTTCAAGAAACCTTAAATCAATGGGGAAATCTCTGAAGTAGGCACCATCCCTGATGGCATAAAGGGTATAAACACTGAATCTTTGATTCCAATGAATGTAAATGCTTCTGCAATTAGCAATGTCCAGTAAGTAAGCAACTTCACCAAATCAAGTCAAAGAACTGGGATTCCATTTCTTTGTTGACCAAGACATTCCACATTTTAATCACACCTGCGTTAGTATATACGAATGCTATACTATTCTTTAATTTACTGTAAATGATTCTTTTGTTGCAGAGACAGAGAAAAGTCAGTCTGAGACTTGGAAATTCTTACACGTTAGCAAACCTGTGAGCTTAATCGCCTATAAAAATGCTACACTGGCTGAAAATTTACTTTAAGGCAATGATTTTTCTAGACTTTTTTAAGCTTAATTAACTTTAATTTACAGAAATGAACTAGAAGAAAATTCCCAGCAAAAGTTTAAATTGCAGTTTGTAACAAAGTAACATAGCTTAACAGTGGGTACATCATTTGCTTTTGTATTCATCATTCATTAAATATAAAAACTCAGTAAAAGAATGTGACATGTTTTGAAATTCAGACATGTCTGTTATTTTTCTACGTAAGAAGAAAATGTTTTTCATTTGATTAAAAATTAAATGTGACAGCTTACAGATTAAGAACTAAAAGATAATTCATTACATTAAATGAAATCTGTACATTTAGTAACGGAATCTCTAATTTCATGCAGAAATTATCTTGAAACAATAGATTACAGTATAAAATTTAGTTATAATTTGATTTCAGAAAATTAGAAGTGTCATAAGGAAATTTCATAAATTTACCAAAACGTAGTCATTTTATTATTCTTTTAGAGTAATTTACTACATTAATTCAAAAGAAACATTTTTTATTGTTCCAAATGTTGAATAACTAAAGTAAATGATTAAATAAATTCTTTGGAAAAGTAAAATTACGCCATCATTTCAAGAACATTTTAAAATCACAAAATAAAAGCAAAACAATTTTTTTAAGAAAAATGAAACTATACATTTAAAATACATTAAAATAATTATAAGCAGCATTTATCTTTTTAAAATTTTACATAACTTGTAAACATACATTTGTAGCTCAATAATCATTTGTAAAATTTTACTAAATTTACAAAATTTTCCAGCTAATATAATTATCATTAATTTATCCATTTCCCTTTAATTATTCAAACTTGTTATCAAAATTTGTACCTTAAATTTATAAAATAATGTTCTATAATGTTATAAAATGTCATGAAATATTTATATATAAAATGTCAATCATACATAGTTACAAACTTATCATTTTTTCTTTCTTTGAATTTTAGTAAAAAAAAATTAATAATTTTCTACAAATCATACTTTAACAAAAGAAATAAAAGACTTCAAGTGAATTCCTACGGCTTATTATGTTCTGCAAGAATTGACTCGAGTATAAAATTTTACTCGGTGAACAATACACTTCTTTGCAAACTCTGCTGTAACTACTTTACAAAAAAAAAAAAGAAAGAAAGAAAGAAAGAAAAGAAATTTAAAAGACCATGATCAATAAACCTAACAAGAATATTTTCTCAAAAAAAAAAAGTGAATTTCCGAGAAGCTAAAACCGAAGCTCTATTTTAAATCAATGAAAAATCTCCTTCAAGAAAAAAATTTATTTCTGGAAATAATGCCAACAAAAAGCAATATATATTCTGATTGAATATATTTATTCTTTCACGCATAATACTTCGCTTAAGCTAGAATATCAAATTTTTGATAAATGCCGAAATACAAGCTACAATGTAAAGCATCAAGTACAAAACATTACAATGTATCTTATTTTGAAAGATGGGAAAGATAAAGTTGTTGAATAAATGTAATCGGAATTTTTTTTATCCTAATTCCATGATTTCAGTAATACAACAAGTAATATCAGTAATATGCAGTGAAATCTTTTTAATTTTTATAACTTGTGAAACGAATATTTTATACTTTATCTATACATATACACATATTATTACTAATTTCTCTTCGGGGCGATGAGAATGTAATAAAATGCATAACTAAAAAGAAGAGTTTATTGTAAACAAGTACTTTAGTCACTCTTCAGTCAGAAATAAAGTACAATTACTTCAACTGGAAATAAGTACACAGGCCAGAAAAAGTATACAGTTACTATAATACTGAAACTAAAGAACAGCTTCTAGATCTGGACACTCAAGACTTTGACTAATCAACTAACTTCAGCTGATTTTCAATTGACTCACTGCTTGTCTGGGACCAATATTTATATCTCTCAGAAGCTCCTAGAATTTTCTTGCTTGGAAGTTCCTAGAATCTTCCTATAGCGAACCTACTATAACTAGGCTCCTATTAGACCTATCGATTCAAAACTTTGAAAATATCAATTTGTATTTCAACGCCAAAAATATTACTCAGCTGCCAAAAATGTCGCCAAAATTTGCGAAGCTGTTTTTGATTTTACAGACTTATTTTTCAGTTCTGAAAATCACTATTTTCAAAAATAAATATTATTTTGACAATAACTAATAATTAAACAATAATATCACATTAATCCTATAAGTATATATATAGAGAGTAGTATATATATATATATAGTATAATATATATATATATGTATATATAAGGTAGGGGTGGTGGCAGGTGGTGGCGTGGCGTGCAAATCAAAGTGAATGGGTGTGCGCGTGGTGGCGCAATGGCATGGTGGTGCAAGTGGCAGCGTGGCAGCGCAGCGTGGTGGTGTGTGGTGCGTGTGTGTGTGTGTGTGTGTGTGTGTGTGTGTGTGTGTGTGTGTGTGTGTGTGTGTGTGTGTGTGTGTGTGTGTGTGTGTGTGTGTGTGTGTGTGTGTGTGTGTACATATAAATATATATCTATATATATGTGTGTGTGTGTATATATATATAACCCAAACAAAAGAATTTTGGAACTAATAATATTTGAAATAGTTTTGAAGAACATTTGGCAGTTTAAACTATTTGAATCTTTATAAAAATGGACAAATGGTGATAAATATTGTGTCTGATGGGGAGTATAATTTTTCATGCAAAAACTACTTGAACTTCTGCAGAGATGCATTAAAGGGTTAACAGGATCTTACTCCTTCTTCCAAAACATGCCACAATGGTTAATTTTTACTTACGTCTGGTGATTAGGCAAATAGATAACCAACGGAGTTCTCGTGTTTCTGAAACTTCACGTGTATCCGAACTAATTCGACTCCAATAAATTTGAAAATTAATATCTTGATGAATGCAATCATGCTAGATCGAAACAAAGTTTGCTCCATAAAATGCAGATGAATGGTCCAAGACATAGTCGTTACTTTCGTAATGTAATAAGGGGTCCTACTCTAAGCCAACATATGAAACTCCAAACAGTTACAAGATAACTTCGTTTCTGTACTTTAAGAAATATACAGTCCCGGTTACATGCTTATGCGGGAATTCGACATTCTTAAACGCATTCCATGGAAGACAATAGGGAGAAACTAAGTTTATCGGAGATCAAAACATGATTCTATTTTAATCTCAATCCAGATTTTATAGTTCTTACTCAAATGTACATATGAGATTAGGATTTATATATAAAATATAGGATTTGCATCTATCACTAAAGGTCTTACTACCTTAGCTCTGGCCCAAATGTCTGTAAGAAAATTCTTTTTGAAAAACTAGGATTTACATATATCACAAAAGGTCTTACTACCTTAGCTCTGGCCCAAATGTCTGAAAGCAAATTCTTTTTGAAAAACTATATACATCACATATATACATCATATATATACATATACATCACATATATACATCACATGAAAAACTATTTCTAAATTCTTTAAATAAAATATTAACTAAATTCTTTTTGAAAAACTATATACATCACATATATACATATACATCCCATATATACATCACATATATACATCACATGAAAAACTATATACACATGATTTATATACATCACAAAAGGTCTTACTACCTTAGCTCTGGCCCAAATATCTGTAAGAAAATTCTTTTTGAAAAATATAGGCCAGTACTGGGTTCTGAAGATATTCATTCAGCTCAGAACTCACTTTTACACCGTACTTTTCCTTCACGTTGCCAGAAGCTTCCTTTAAATGACTTACTGACTCCAGAAGTGATTTTACCGTTTCTTTAACAGATCTGCTTTGCAGATGCCATTTTGCCATCATCGTTGCATGCTTTCATGATGTTCTGCGTGATGCTTCTGATTTCTCCAATAACAGAGCCACTATTATTACCTTTACATCGACCAGATTGACTACATGCTTTCTACCTGCCTCCTTTAAAATTCAAACATATTTTTCGTTTTTGCTTCACAAGAAGCTAACAATGATCTACAATACATTCACACACACTTTTGAAACTTAAAGCACAAAATTAAGTAAAAGAAACTAAAACTGATAATTACGAATTTAATTTAGTCTTTTTATATTATATATTGACTTTATATCATTTTGGAAACTTTCCATTTAAATGTACGTGAGTACGTGCATTCGCGCGTGTGTATATGTAAATCAATTCATAATAATTTCATTAAATTAAATTATCTTAACTTCTGTAAAAAAAAATAAACATATATTATTAATTATCTTAAAGTGTACTCTTCTTTATACTTAAAAATAAAAAAAATTAAAAAAGCAAATTTAAAATCATTACATAAAAAGATGTAAGCACTTCTTTAAATGCAAAGTTTCTTAAAAATAAGAATAATTTTTCCAAAAATAATTTTTTAATTTATTTGTTTTGAGATTTTTATGTTAATTGAACATGCATAAAATTTTTCATTTTCTTATTTAATGTAATATTCTTCAGAGGTTTAAGAATTTATTAATTTCAAAAGAAGCTACAAGACTCTTAGAAATTGTTTAATTGAAAGAACAGCACTTCGTCAAATATTTTTTTTTACTTTCTTTTGATAAGTTAGTGATTTAAATAAGTTGTGAATTTTATTCTTATTAAGTTAATATTTTTTATCAAAAACTTACAAGAAATGGTTTAATTCCTGTAATGAAAATGTTTTTGTACTTATCTGGCTAAAATTTATAATAAAACTTCCAATTTAATAATAAAAAGCTTTAAAAAAGGGTAAAAATTGACTTGAATGTATACATAATTTTAAAAACAATGAATTTAGTTGTTGAAAGAATCATCTTTTTAATATCTCATGCATGAAAACAACTCCTATATATATATATATGTGTGTGTGTGTGTGTGTGTGTGTGTGTGTGTGTGTGTGTGTGTGTGTGTGTGTGTGTGTGTGTGTGTGTGTGTGTGTGTGTGTGTGTGTGTGTGTGTGTGTGTGTGTGTGTGTGTGTGTGTGTGTGTGTGTGTGTAATCAATATTTTCAAAACAAACATATATATTCATTTTCTTTGACTGTACTTAAATGTAAACATTCATGGAAAATTAATATAAAATGTTTTTCTTGAATGTCTATAAACTTTTTATGTAAGCATTAGTTTTATTATTATACTTAAAAATTACATAATAAAGCAATTAACTCATTTTCGTTACAAGTTGAAAAATAAATTTATTAAGGGTGTTTTAATAAAATGGTGATTTACAAAAATATTAATCCAATTTAAAATCTTTCCTTGGTTTCCCTCATTTAAAGGAAAATTTTTGCTTGCTATACTTTCTTTCTTTTTTTTGTGGATTCGATGATACAAATGGCATATATCCAGAAATTTTATTGAAGTTCATAAATTATTAAATTGTGTTAGTATAAACTAAAGCATTAGAATAATCTAGTTACAAGCTTAACATGAAGATGACATTTTTTTGAGTTTCTTCAAATTTTTGAGTTATTCAATGCATAAAATGTCATAAATTTGATTTTAAAAACATGTTTGGCCATAAATATTTTATTTTAAAACAAGCAAATGGCATTTGAATATAAGCCTTTTTGATACAGTTGAAATCGAAAACAAAGTCAAATAGAGAGGTAAACAAAGACTCTAAAAGAATTTGTCTTAAAAATGTTTTCCTCGAAAAAATGCTTTAGGACAATTCAATTTCTTAAGAATATTCTTGTATACACATCACGTATTTCAAGCAGAAAATATTATTGGCTATCTGTTTTCTCAAATATCATTTTAGGTAGAAATAAAAGCCTTTTTTTAATGGTTCACGTCAATAAATAAAATGATTTATGTCACATTTTGTTTATTCAATATTTTCTTTGTGTACTCGTGACATCAGAAATTTCTACGTATCTTATTTCGATATGTAGCTCTTAGCTCTAGATAATCAATATCAATTACAAAAGGATTTTAAATATTTATGAGACTTCTCTACAAATTATAGTACAACAAAACACTGCATTAGCATTATCTTTTTGAACAAGATTTGATAATTCATTGAAAATTTAGCTTCATTTCTTTTCTATAAGTCCAGTCCAAGCAATAAATTCTTAGAAGAAGGAAAATTAAAAACATAGCATGCAAAATAAAAGACCAAATTTATTTCACTGAATTACCTCATCGTTTCCAGTTTTGAAAATTTGAGATTTATAAAATGTTTCATTTCTTATTATTAATTTTGAAAGTATTTTACTTAGATATCAAATTTTTTATCAAAATTTTGGTAAACATTAATAATATAATCGAGAGCTTCCTTATGTTTTTAGTGTTCTTTATTGTTACAATATTTTTTGTTTTAATTTATATTTCAGGTTACTTAATGTATATGTATATTTTCGCAAACAAACTTTTTTTTATTCTTATATTTTCTTACTTTATAAATCTAAACTTACTTTTTCATTTCATTTCTTATACTTTAAAATACAAAAAGAATAAATATGTTGTATAAATTAAATACATACATATTATTATCACGAAAAATAATTTCCTAAGATATATGAAAAGAAAAAAAAAATCCTTAACATTTTTTGAATTATTAATTAAAAATCTTACTCCATATTTTTAAAAAAGTTTTAATATATATTTGATAAAAAATTTAAAGTAAAAAGAAAAAAATTAAATAGAAAATCAACAAATTCCATATGATCAAATGTTGAAAAATAATTCTTCATAAAATGCAAAATATTTTTCGTTTTTTATTGCCCTTGAAACACAATAGACTCTATACAGGGTGTCCCAAAACGACCATATAAACTCTGTAAAGCTAGATTCCTCGTTGGGAGTACATAAAAACTGCCTAAAGAAGCATTCCTGTACGGTCCCTAGTTTACGAGAAAAACACATAAAACAAAGTATGACGTCACTGACAGAGAAAGAAAAAACTCTTTATTGGACATATCAACAACAGTATTTGCATATCTTTCCAAACGATAATGTTTAAAACGTACACTGCCCATATCGCGTCATTAATGCAGCACCATGGAATGACATTAAGCTGCCGGTGAACTGATATTTAAAAGGCTGCATCTTGCAACTACTGGTAGTCTTCGTGTGGTGGCCATGTATTCCATTCGTGACTACTGCGACATGTATTTGATGCAGGGCCGATGTAATACAAATGCCTTACAAATTGCTAGAGAGTATGCCTGTCGATTTCCGCTGCATACTCTGCAATTGATATATTCAATAAAGTGTTTTTTGCACCGGCAGTGACTTCATACTTTGTTTTTCTCATTTTTTTCGTAAACTGTGAATAGAACAGGAATGTTTTTTTTTTTTTTTTTTTTTTGAAGTTTTATGTATTTTCAAAGAGATATCTAGCTGTGCAGAGTTTATGCGGTCGTTTTGGGACACCCTGTATACAATATAAGCAATTACAATATTGTCGATGACATAATTAACTTTAAAAATAGTCGCTTAGATAGAATATAGCAAGAAACTCTATGACAAAATTAAACTTCGTGTAGGTCCAGGTATTAAGAAAAATGGGGGAAATATCGGATGATTATACACCAAATCCAAACTACACGTAAGTTACCCTTTTTATACTGTGTCATTTTGCTTTAGGCTCTTCTATACCAGTTTTAATCATTCTACTATCTCAAGATGCTTCACCGGGTCGAAGTAATACTTAAATTGGGTATGACCTCTGATTCTAGGACATTGATGAAGTTATCTGAGGAGACCAGTACCGTATAGTAATCAACGATGAAGTTTTTGTTGCACCAGCATACTTCCCGGTACCTAGACCTGAGATTGGCTTTACCAGTTCAACGATGAAGTAACAGCTTCTCTTTGATGTATTAAGTTCATGTATTAAGGATCAATCTTGTTCATGTATTAAGGATCAATCTTGTTCATAAATCAAGGATCAATCTTGTTCATGTATTAAGGATCAAAGCAAGTGGTCTGAATCAGTATTTCTTTGTATTGCAGATGCATGCTACTATTTATTACCATGAAGTAATAATTTTAAGTGTTGTCTGTTATGACAACTATCAATCATCTTTAGTCTGAATTCAAGCACATTTTTAAAAAATGTTGATTCTGTCCTGCGGTTGATGGTATTGTATCATTCCGTTCATATCTCTCTCTTAGCTATCAAGGTCACCAGACACATTACCAATAAGAAATATCTGACGTATTTTAACTGCAAAACTCTTACTTCTCAAAATTTAACAGATCTTAAGCAACAAATCAGGAATGTCTTGGAGAATGTGACGCAATATAATATTAGGAATTTTTCCTACTCTTTAGTTGTATAGAAGTTCATATAGCTGCTGGATACAGTTTCATATAACCACATTTAATGTAAAGCTATTTCTCATTTATGAGACTTACGCCTTTGAAGTTTAAATAATTTCATTACCTTCTTATGAGCTGTAAATATATTCAATTACAAAATCAGTTATTTTCTATAAGGTGCATTTCTTAAAAATAATATTTTATGCATATAGGGAATCACTTATATTCTAAATCTAAAGTACAATTGGTTTGGAATGTATTAGAAAATGGATATCAAAATGCATGAAAGCTTGTTTTCTTTAACAATATAATATGTGTACCATCTTTAAATTGGAAATAAAATACACTTATGTTAAAATATATTAAAACACATAGTAAATTATATATTTTGTAATTTGAGTTTTCATTATTCCTTTCGAAATGTATTCATTTAGTCTCATTTTTAAGATTCAAATTATGAATTAATTTTAATAGCATTTTATATGCAAAACAGAATAGCACAATTCTGAGAGTAATATAAAAAATTAATATTAACCATAAATTAAATTCTTATGATAATTATATTAATCTTTTGAGATTAATAAAAGCATTTTTATATTAATCTCAGAGTTGCAAGAGAGAGAGAGAGAAGTTGTAATTGCAATCTAGCATTCTTACAACAAATAGAAACAAACTTAGATTATTTATAATCAAATGAACAATTAAAATTTTACAGAGGCAAGTTTAGTTATTTCTTCTGACTTTTTTATATTAAAAAATTTCTATTCCATAGATATGATTATTTAATTATGCTTTCCAAATTACCTCACAGAACCTACTTTTCAGAATACCTCACAATTTTGTTAAATGCACAAATATTTGCAAATTCCTGAAAATAACATTCAAACCTAAATAACTAACTGGCAGATATGTGTATCATATAATCAAGTATTTAATATATTTAGATTGTAAAATAAATTTGAATAAGACGTTGTTGTTGTCGTGTGCCAGCTAGACTGTCATTATGAGGTGCGCTGTGAATAAGGCGCTAAATAAAGTGATTGCTTGAGAGGATAAACTTTATTTCTGGAGCTCAAAAGTCATAAATTTAGTAAAATTTGAATTTATAACATGACTTTGTAATAATACCAGTACTTAAATTCGGTATACCGTACTCAAATATTGTTGCAGGAATACTTCATAAACTCTGAATCATATACATTTAAAATTGCAATAAAAGTGTTCGTGGCATTATAAATCCCGGAATACAAAATGAGATTATGTTAAAGTAATAAAAATTTATTTCAAAGTTTTGTCAAACTTTTATTTTTCATTCATGGAACGTTAGGAATTTTGTTCGTCAATTCGTATTTATTTATCCAACTATTTTGTAACAAATTTCTATGTATTTTCTATGTATATAATTTAATCTTTATTTCTTTTACAATATTAGATCTGAGTTTACATTGGCTTTATCTACAAAATTCATATACTACCAATGAGCACAGTAAAAAGTAATTGAATTTCATTTCTATGTTGATATTTAATGCAAAAGATTGAGATAGTTATTTTAATGAAAGACTTTAAGGGAAACATTTAAATTGTCTAATATATATTAATTATTTTATATTAATTTTTCAATAATAAAGTAGTATCCCTAACAGTTGTATGTAGTTAATTAGGTATTGTCCAAAATACCCATCTCATTTGAAAATTTTATTAGTTAAAAATAAAATATCTTATGTCAGACACACTATTGTTTTTAAAATAAAAATCTGTGTGTATGACCTTTGAAACATAGAATTATGGGGAAAACATTTGTTTGTTACACTTAAAATATTTATTCTCGTACTTTAGCTAATTTTTAATGATAATATAGTTATTTTTGACCAATTAATTTTCTTAACAGAATACACTCATTTACATATTTAGGATTAAAAAAGAAAAATTTAAAAATCTTTACACTTGAAAATTTTAAACCTATTATATTTTAAAATATTCATATTTTGTGATACCCTCAAACAAATATTTTTATTGATTTAGTATTTAAAATTCATACAAATGTTCATAATATTTTATTTCCTAAATAAATACCAGTAATTATCTTTGAAAATTAATCAAAAGAAAAATATCTTAATGATTTCTTATATAATAATAATTGTGTTAATTTTTATTGTAATTTAACTTAAAATATTTGAATAAAGTAAGGTTATCATATTTTTTTAAGTATTTTAGAAAATGTGTGACAATAAATATTTCCTTTTAACTCTATAAATACTTTTTGAATTAAAATAAAAATTTTTGCCATTAATGAGTTTATATTGATTGCCAACGAATTCTTCCTCAGTCTTACAAAAGCAGAAAGCTTCTAATAGTGAAGAAAAATAAGCATGTTGTAGTCCAATTACCCTTAATAAAACTTTTTTTTCATTCTTCAGATTTCGTTAATTTCACTTCTAAATTGTTTTTGTATTCTTTCAATTAAATTTTAGTATGCAGACATCAAATTTTGAACAAAATTCCTTTTCAGAGTTAATAGTGTATATAAATTATTTTCTTTAAATTTAAGCATAAAATTTTCATGAACAAACTTAAATTTCATGACTCTATTTTAATTCTTGTTTGAGAGAAAAAAAATCACTTTAATCCAAAAAACTTTTTATTTTGAAGTCTCCTAAGAGATGAAAATGCAGCACAAATTCAAGTAATATTGCCTATAATTAGTAAAAAATATTTGTAAACTAACTTCTAAATATTGAAGTTTTTCTTAATCCGAAGTAAAGTAATTAATATATAAAATTCTGTTTGATTATTTTGTTCAAAACATTTTTGTTAAGCAAATGAACAATGATAGTGAGTAGTTGAGTTAACATTATCAAACATATTTTAATTTTAAACACTTTTATGATATTACATACAAATATCTTTTGTTAATACATTACTTTTGTACGATTTATCAAATTACAATCTATTTGCATATCTTCAATACAAAGTGCGTAATGTGTAGAACACTTCACCATAGCAAAAATAAAGTGTTCAGATCATTTTTTCAAAAATATCTTTTTTTTTAACTAAAACTTCAGTATTAATAAATACTTCATTATTTAGTGTTATGTTCAAAATTCGAGAAATTTCTATTTTCTGATTAAAAAAAATCGAAACTTTTATACGGAAATGAAGTCAAATGATGATAGGAATCAATCTGGGATGCTTTCTCGGATTAACAACGAGTTCATAAACTTATGTTATATATAGAAGTTTAATATCAAACTTTTATATTTGTATTCTTAAAAACATTATTTATAGATGAATTAATTTGTGTAATGAATTCACACTACAGTTAATAAGAAGTGAAAATGTTACATTATCTTACAGATTTTGTTTTTAATACTTTAGAAATCATTCAATATTAAACATACTTTTATGAAATACAATCTTTACTCCACCTTGTCAGTTGGCGCAGTTTGGACCTTGCGCCATAAAACCCAACCAACCAACCACCTAGTAGGTTCCATATGTTAATATTCGATAATTTTAATTATAAATCATGATCTCATTGATGGATTTATCATCCCAATTTCTAAACCTACCTTCCTAATTAATATGCAGTATGAATGATAGATAATATTCTCATAGTTTTAAAAATGATCAAGATTAGAGCTTCATATGTAATGCGTTTCTACAAAAAAAATTGCAGCATTAAAAATTAAAATATCTGTGAATTAGCCTCATTAACTGCTAGTTTAAGTTATCTTAGCTACTAAAAATTTGTTAAGTTGATTACATATTACAATATATCTATTTTGCATGCTTAATTTGATATTTTTATCTTTAAACTATCCTATTTTATCAAAAGAAACAATATTCTCAAAGTATAAATTTCCTTCGATTTGCTTTACTTTTCCTCATAATATTATATTGCTAAATTCCAAATCAGTAACCGTGTTTTTGCGATTACTCTGCAAGAAACAATATAATATATGATCTCAATATAAATACTAATAAAGTATGTTTTCTTTATGAATTAACAATCAAAAATGAAATTTTTTAAGAAAGAAATGAGCCTGAAATCTCTCCCCTCAATATTTTAATTTATTCATAAAAAATTTTTCATTACAACACTAGTAGTCTCATTTAACTTCTCATAGTACAAAAATATATATTCATATGGAAATATAATCCAAATAGATGGAAAGTTTCTACAGAAAATATAGGTGAATTGATTAACCACAACAAGGCCAAAAACTGCTACTCATTTGTCGTTACCCTGCCCTGTGAACACCTGTGAATCACGTCATGGAGGCGAATAGTGTTGCCCACGTCATACCACCACAAACTAGTTTATAGGATGGGCCAAATTCATGCACCATCACAGAGGAAAATACAAAGAAACACAGAGAGAACAAAGAAAGAAAGTAACATCCATGCTCGAACCGGCATTTGAACCCGTGACACCCAGATTAGGAGCCAGGAGCGTTAACCACTCAGCCATCGGTAGGAACTTTCAAATATTTAAAAATTAATTTATTTCATTATATATTGCACTTATGAAAAACAGAATAGAGTGTTAAAATCAATTATAAATATTTAACAATTATTGGTAATTGAGCTTTTTATAATAATTATGTTTCAAGTAAACTTAAATAAAATATTAAAAAATAAAGCAATCATATTGTTTTTTTTATTTTTAATGAAGTTTTCACTTTTATTTAGCACGTGAAATGTGTATATATATATATTTATTTACAATTTACCTCATGAAAATCTTAAGTGAAGTAACATTACTGTCTCAAGTGTATGTATTGATAAAAATTATTGAACACTTAGTATAAAAATAACTTGTTATCCAAGGGAAATACAAGAACTACTTAAACACTTAATGTATATTTTCGTTTGCTTAAAAAAATTTATAAATTTGAGGATAAAGAAATATTTAAAAACACTTTCCTACAAATCTTTCAATACATTCGAATACTCTCTTTATTCTAAAAGTAAGTACATAAAATGTGACTTCAAAAACTGTTGTTTTTTCAATATCTTAAAGTATATAGGAAACAGATTTCTTAAAACAATGATAAAGAAGTGCTTCGTTGAATATTGAAGACTCAGCATTATATATTGATCAGTTTTCGAGGAATCAAAAGTAAAAGCTTTATCGCCTCGAAACGAGAAAAAATTATCTTTTGAATATTTGACTTTGAACATTATTTATTGAGTATTTTCCTGCAAAATAATATATTTGAAAGATTTATTTATATTACTTACCAAAATGTTTTAATACAACCCTTTATAACGATAAAAACAATAATTTTAACTCTTTTGAATCTGCAAAGCATTTAATTAATCGATGTCGTATATTAAAAATATTATATAACGTTTATTTTATAATTTTATCCTAAAACTATAATATTTATTAATTAGTTACATAATTAGATGAAAAGTATTTTAAATCAGTCACAATGTTTTTAATTAGATAATACTTTTTATTAAAAATAATTACGAATATTGAATTGTATACGTGCTAGTTCCTTAATTGTGTTTTTATCCCCAAATAAATTTATATTTCTTGAAATTAAATAAATTTAGAAAAATATAATCAAAAAAGAATAATTTTTAATAAGTTAATTTAGATTAAGCAGCACAAAATATTTTAAGTTGGTATACATTTGTTTATCTGAGCAGCTTGCCAGAAGAAATTAATAAATTAGTTTGTAAAATGGTTTAAATTTCTTATATTATAACTTTTTATTATGATGTCAAAAATATCATTGCAAATTTTTAAGCTTACGGAAAACCATAACTTTACTTGTCTCATTTAAAATAAGAATCTGAAATAATGTTTTTCAAAAACAAAATATTAAGTACAAAATTTTTTATACTATTTTAAGAGATATGTTAATACTTTCAACAAAGTATTTTCGATTGTTTTTGTAGCTATTTTTCCAATGAAGTTGTATTTTTTCTAACGAAATCTTAGCAGAACAGTATTCCAACTTTTCAGTCCTATCAATTATCTTAATAAATTAGTGATTTCTCATTCGAAATAATACTGCGCCATATTGCTTATCAAAATGCATCAAAGTATGCTAAGAATTTTATTTCCGAATATTCCATCAAGTTATTCTAAATATAAAACAGAAATTAACCATAAAGGAGAATCACCTATATATTTTGGAACATTTATTTCGTTTTATATCACGTTTCTATGATGATAAGCATTTTTATGATGATTGATAAATTTGCATTGAGTTTAACTTAAGATTTTCACTTAAGAAATTTCATCTAGGGATTTGATATTTTGCATTATAAAATAATTATGTTAATAGATTTCATTCGTGATTTCACATTAAAAAATATTCTTCGAGTAAATTTTAATTAATTTTTCCATGCTGATCAGTGAAACAAAAAACTACATAGTTATAAATTGCATAACTTCATTGATTTTTTTTAAAATCTGAGGAATATAATCAGCTTTAATAGGATATTACATGTTTAAGATAAGTAGAGCTTTAAAAATAAGATTAATTTAACAAGCACAACAAATGTTTGTAAAATTGTGCAATTTTGTGCTGATTGATTGTGCAATTTTTTTTTTTTTTTTTTTTTTTTTTTTGCCAATTCATAAAATTGGCAAAAAAAATTGCACAATCATAACACATATTTTTAACATCTGTCTAGGCATTCCATCTTAGCATAGTTAGAGAGAGGAGTAATTTTGCTTTATTCTCATTCATTATAATGGTTTAACTCGATTTAAAACAATGTGACTTCTGTAAAGGTAACTAAAGGTAATTTTTTAAATATTAGTCAAAACTGATACGATTGCAAGGAAATATTTATAAGAAATAAACCATGTTTCCATAGATATGTTGAAACACGATAAAAAAATAGAGCATATTGGAGTTAGTCTTTAAAATTTTGTATGTAAATTTATAATTTTCAAGAAATTTTAGATATTTTTTTTGCAATTGAAAGCATTGTTTTTTATAAATTATTTTACAAATCATCTATAAAAGAAGCATTATATATATATTTATTTTTTGTGTGTGTGACTTCTCATAATATAATATTTCCTACGATATATTAATATAAGAAATCATTTTGAGCTAAATACATTTTAAACATTTAAGGAAGTGGTTGATAATATTAAATCAATATACATGTTTCAATAACGAATCTTTCATCCTTTTTTATTATTTAAATAAATAAATATACCATAACTTATTTTAAATTAAACACTTACTTATGCGTCAAAACAATATATATAAGATTTTCTTTCGAAATATACAAAAAACGATTTAATATATTATTTTTGGAACGATAAATGCGTACTTATTTTAAAATAACAACACTAAACAAATATAAGAAGTGATTTACTAAAAGCTTCTTATATTATTATTATTTATTATCATAATTAAAATGTTTTCTATGTTAAATTTGAAGCATTATTTGACATAAAACTTAAAGTGTAGATTATATTATTAAAAATATTATTACATAAATTAATATATATATTTGTTTAAAAGATTGTTGATATGTATTATGAAAGGAATAAACATTTCTGAATTTTTGCCATTTATCTACACTTCACAAATTAATAATTAAATTGCATTTTAAATGAGTACAACATTAATAAAATTTCTAAAGGAATAAGCACGACATTTGCATAAAATGTATTCATTGACTGATAAGTTTGAGATTTAAAACTCTAACCAATTAAACTTATAATCTATTGTTCTCCTTTAAATCTTCTAAAAGGGAATTATATTCCTTAATACAGTACATAAGTGCGACATTTTATAAAAATAGATAACTCTACATTATAATAAACTTCATTTTCTAATTAAATACAAAAATAGTGGTATGAGTAAATTTATAACAATATGTATAAAAGATAATTTTACAGGAAATCATTTTCAAACTATTGAATTAGTGTTCTATTCGTTTTGGGGAATTCTGAGATGCATTTGTTTTCTGGTACAGAACACATTTATTTTCAGGCATTAATTCAGAATTAATTATTAAAACATTAAATTTGTGCTTCCATTATTTCCATTTTATATATGATAAACTTCATAAATTAAAACAATGAAAATGCAATTTATCTATATTCTTAGCAATCATTTATTATTTTACAATTAAGATTGCATATTTTGAATATTTTATTTCAGTTACATTTCTTCTTATTAAATTATTTTGAAATAAATATACTTAAAGTTAGTATTTACATCAATGAATTTTACTATTTTTAATCACTAAATATGTCAACCAGATTCTGTTACTATCTTAGCCACAGTTGCCATATAATCCATCATGAGAATTTCTGAATTTTACGATTTTTTATATTATTTCTTTGCTTATCTGGCAGTTTCTTATTACTTCATAGAAATCGAGAATAATATGAATTATGTCAAAATTCCATTTTGGCAGCCATAGTATTTGCATCAATCCAAAGAAATTTAGAATATTTTATTGCATTTTTGAAACTTATTAAGAAATTTTGTGAGGGTAGTTTGTATGAATTTATTAGTCTGTTCTACAGATTTCCTGAAAAATTTTGGATACTTAAATTTCAGGTTGTATTGTTTGGTTTCATTATTTTAATAATTCTATTTTTTTGTATTAATTGTTTAAAGCTATTATTTAAAATTGTGTCTACATATATTTTCTTTAGAATATGGATGGCTTTTTTCTAATTTATATTATTAAAATAAAAACAAATTTTTAATTAATTGTTAATTTAAATAATATTTTATAATTTGCATTTAAATTTTTAAAAAAATTGCTTTTTGATATCTATTTAAAAATTATTTGGAAAAATTAAATTGCGTTTTATAATTAATAAGGAATTTTTAGGAATTTTTCAATGTTTTAATTAAAATTTCCGTATTTTTTTTATCAAAATTTGCATTTACATTTGTAAAATTATTGTTCCTGTATTTAATTTATTTGTATTTACATTTATGAAATTAATGTAATGTTTTCTTTTTTTAAAAATCCTAATGCTTCAAAATTTATATCCACTTTTCATTTTCCAGATTTACATTTATTCTTTGGATACGCAAACATTTTAGGGAAAAGAATATATGGCATCATAACAAAGTCATTTTGTGGCAACATTTCTTTATCGCTATTTATAAATTGGCATGATAAGGCAGCTGTACCTTATTTTAAATCACACTAAAACAAGAATACTATAACGTAATCAGTTTAAAAATTAATTCTGGTACCTAATTTTATTCACATTATTTTGTTGAACAAATTCTGTGCTCACTCATAACTAGATTACTTAATGATTTAAGGATTACATTTTTTATCTTCTTGTGAGTTTATCATTCACGTTTTATGTTTACTTTTGCATATTCGCATGATACCACGATGCATATTCTTACTTTCTAAGCCATAAACAGAAACTTTCTTACTTTTATGTAACCTTCCACAAATTTCTCTGTTGTAGCTTTTTATGCACAATTACATGAGTTCTCAAGTGTCTGTTCTTTTCTTATCACTTCTTTAAATTAGACTTCACAAACCTTTTTTGACATATAGCTCATTTTCTACTTATATTTCATTCTTTATTTTTTATCGGTTTGCATTTAACATTAACATATCAAAATATTTCTATTTCACATACAGCTTCTGAATTCTAAGCAATATGATAGAAAACACTACCTCATTGAAATTAAATCTTATTTGGTTAATAAGTCGACATAATTAATCATACTTTCAACGCTAACATTTCAAATATTAGCACAGGTGCCGTTTAATCTATGATGCCAAATTCTGAGAATGGCGATTTTTTGGCGGATTATCTTATGTATCTGGCAACCTCGTTTTTATTACTTCATACATATGGAAACCTATGAGAATTATATGCAGATGATTTTATTTTAATAAGTCTAGTATTTACTCCATATCGCACGACACGATACGTCATGTTGGCCACATTTCTTCATTGCCAAAAATAAATTCAGAATTTGAAATCATAGATGATAAGGAACCATTAACGTCATTTCTTCTCAGATTCAAATAAAACGCTTTTAATTAGCAACATATTTTTCAATTAATATGTAGATAGAAATCAAACAGTATATCCTTTACTTTCTTTCATAACAATGTAATTTCTGATTTATATATTTAGTAAATACTTATTTTAAGTTTAACTATCAGTCTGTAATTGTTTCTTATATTGCAATCTTGCATTGCAATCAAATACAACTTTTAACTACTATTATCAGTTGCAAGAATTAGTGACTTTAAAAGTCTATGATAAATTATTTAGCACGTTGGATATATAACTATAATTGTATGTGGTAGTCAAATAAACAGAAAAGAGGTACAAGACCTACGACTTATCTAAGTGTATATAGATATTTATATGTCATCCTATTTGAATAGCAAAACTGAGACCGGTCATGAATTCATTCATATGACAGGGTATGAAGCAAAAATAAGGTGGCATATTTCATAAATCAAATTATGTTTTTAAGACTTCAAATAAATTTGAGAATTATCATGCTGCACGAGACGGTAGTCAATCGTGCCTTGTCAGTTGGTTAAAAAATTACAAGTTAAAAATATTAAATTTAAAACTAAACAAACATAGAATTTTTTCAGTTTTAAATTTATTTTTTTTAATTTGTTTCAATTTTAAATTTAATTTTTAAGGCAAAACATCTAGAAACAAAAGTGATTTCTAGATTAAATAATGCTACTTCTTAAGATACATCAATAAAAACTAAAATTTCTGCTTCGAACGGAAATAAAAACGATTAATAAAACTGCTAATTGTTCCAAACATAACGGATTTTGTTCTGACGTAACATTTTGAAATAAGTAATCTGGAATTTAAAAAAAACAAAGTTGGCAGATGAAAATTTTAATAAATCAGGAGATGGAGATATATTATTGGAAGCTCAAAAAATTGTTAAGCTCTTAAATTCTGGCACGCATAAGCCATCGGGTTTACAGTTGATGTTGCAAAACTTATAGTTTGGTTTTTTGTGTGAAGGAAGAGTGAAGAGGAACTGGAAGGGAACAGCAGTCTAGTTTCTCACTGTGGCTTTGTTTTGGAAAAATTAGATAAAAGTATGAGAAACTTTTGGGAAACTGAACATTTTGAATATGAAGGAGATGTTGATGAAGAATCACTTATTTCAAGAATCATTTTATTGAAACTTTTATAGCAAATGAAGGATTAGTTAGTCTATTAAATATATTATAGATAAAAACAAGAAACACGCTGAACTCAAACAGATTTTTGGTGAATAATAGCGCCTTGATCACATGGAAGTCATGCTCAATACTCCAAAGTATTTGATACCATATCATGGCATTTTGAGAATAAAAAGCACTTCAACTAAGCTTCGTATAATATTTAATTCTTCCACTACCACATTTTTGGGTATTCATTAAATTACTCTTTGAAAACTGGAACTATTCTGTAAAGAAAGTTTATTCCCTATTTATTTTTTTTGAGATACAGGAAACACGGAATTGTAATGACCACCGATGTGGTTAAGATGCATCTCCTGTACGGATAAATCGATTGCAAACTGATCTACAATGTATTCTTTGGAAGGATATAGCTAGTAAGATAAAGGTGTGTAAATTCCTTATAGTCTCTTAGGATATTTAGTCAGCACGCTACTTAGCTACGAGAATGCTAAAGCAATTATGCGTTGAAGAAAAGAAATGGTTCCCCGTGGTTGTAAAGACCGAAAAATGTATATAAACTTCGATGATATTCTAAATGGTTTTATTGACTTAGAAAAGGAAAAAGAGCTTTAGGTACAGCTGATTAACCTGTGAATAGCTGGTGATATGAGCCTGACAAATGAAGCTCAAATGAATAATCTCTTCTTCAATCAGTCAAGACTAGACTAGGTTAGGTGTCATTCGACCAGCTATCTAATGAAACCAAGGAGATTGGGTTTAAAATGGATTCCAGGGCAAGATCTCTTTGCCTTAGCAACTGATTGTTTTATTTTTTTTTCACGTGATGGCAAAGAGATCTTCACAAATTTCACGATTGTTTGATCTATTGGGACTCCTAGGACTAAAATTTATCAGGGCTATATTTTTTAATGGCTTTGGTTGCTCAAATTATCTTGGAAGGAAGAAATTCTAACTGACTTGCAGAAGAATGGGGTCATTTTTCTAAATCATTTTCGTCATTGGACACAGTTTACATTCCTAGTCAATTTCTGGTAAATGGTGCTCAAGAAAGTCATCTGATTGGATTTTGTGATGCCAGTAAGAATGGATTTGGTGCTGTTATCTACATTCGATCCCTGAATAAGTACAGTGAGAGTAAATTTTAACTATTGTGCTGTAAATCAATGGTGGAGAAAATTTGCAAGCCCTTCAGTATTCCATGTCTTCAGCTGTGTGGAGTAGAATTCGTACCAAGGCTTGCTGTGAAAGTGACTTCTTGTCTTTTAAAATTGATCATGTGTTTCTGTATTGTCATTCTATTACAGTTCCTGCATGTGTTCAATCACCTTCTAGTTACAAACAGAGTTTAGGCAAACATAGTATCTAAAGTATTCGTCTGGAACTATGTTAGCTCAAATTCAGCCGATTTGGAACCTCGTGGTGTTTGGTCTGGGAAAATATCGAACATTTCTCTTTGGTGGAAGGATCTAATATTTATTGTTACAAACGAACTAACTGGTGAGTATTTAATAAATCCTAAGGTATACAGAGTAATGATGAGAAATTCACGATAAAATTGAAAAAACATTCTCAAACTGAGGTTAACGACAAATTAACTTTTCTCAATTCTATTCGTGGTTGCATTTTTTAAGACAACTAATTCATATTTCCATCTAATTAGAGTACTTTCATTTGTGTTTAGATTTGTTGCTAAATGTAAAGACAGAGTCCATGGTGGTCCCCTTCAGATGGGTGAACTGGAAAGAGCCAAAAAGTTTATTTTAAAAGTTGTGCAGGTCTAACACTTTTTTAAAAAGTTAAAGCTTTCAGCTGATAAAAAATCTTTAAAAGACTCAAATATTTGTAGTTTGCCTTTTTTCTAGATTGCTATGCTCTCATTCGTGCTGGTGGATGACTAAAAAACTTTGACCTAATCATTGATGCAAAATATCCTCTCCTGTTGCCAGAAGATTACAAGTTGATTGAGATGATTTTCAGGTATATAAGATTATCGGAATATAAAGGGAAAATTTTTAAGGGCATTAAAAATAGGATGAATAAAAAACGCTTTGAGGTAGAATATGAGCCCAGAAAAGATTAGAGGACATTTAATGCATACTAGTGGAAGGATAAAAAAAGAAGTGATTGTGAATGTAACAATTACCTTATTAAATTAACATAGCATGACTAGCAATTGTAAGAGTTCCAGAAAACTATATAACAAGCTACGCATCAGTGTCTACATTGCCATAAAATCAGCCATTTCATGCACATTTCTAGCAACCGTAGTTTATGGGGAAAGGAAATCACCAATGGAATCCACAGTGGTATGAAATACATTGAAAGCTGCATATCAGTCTCATTCTATAGCTTATATTACCATAAACAAATAAGGCTTTCTAATATTATGCTGGAGCTATCTATGTATGTGATCTGATGTAAGAGTCTCTTATTCATTCTTGCAACAAACCTATGTACACATTAACATTGTGCTAGTGTGCATGCCGTTACTCACTTGAATATCGTCATATTGCCAAACATAAGCATTGTGACAACTAAATGCACCAGCTCGAAGGAACGTTACCTCAACCATGTGAAAGAAAATCCAGTTACATCACAGCCTGTTTTAAGTACCATCACGAAAAGATTGTATGTCGAAATAAATCTACCTATATGAATACCTGCATGTTTTGTAATTGGTAATGATGCATATCTTCATCATATAAAAATTTCATTACAATTTAATGTCTTTCAACTAATAGTTCGCGTGGTCTTAGAAGGATTGTTCTTAAAACCTCGTGCAATGCATGGTTTGGTTTGTTTGTCAGGTAACAATCATTTTTTGCACACGAAGGTTAATTAGATTGGAACATACGGCTTAAAGTGGAATCTGAACCATACCATGTCCAAGGTGGGATTCGAACAGTTGAACCGAGGGCAAATCTCGTGTAAAGACTTTCCTTTCTTTCATATTTTTCGCTCTATAGAAACCTATAAGAATTATGCTGAAAATTCTATTTTGGTAACCCTAGCATTTATGTCATTGCGCACGATGCGTCATCTTGACAACATGTCTTCATCGCCAAAAGAATTCAGAATTTAGCATCCCGATTGATGTGGCACCTATGCCACATAAGCAACTTGCACAATGTTCAAATCCTGTACAAAATATAAAGGGGATAAAACAATGAAGAAAATTAAAACAAAACAATTAAGGTTTTTAAAATTGATTTCCTTATAATTTAATGCGTATTCTTCCATTTTATTCATTTAGATAAGATATTATTTCCGTTCATTTTTAAGCAAAAATCCATTCTTAGCCTCTTAAATAATAAAAATTGTAAAACAATGTTTAAAACATTAAGACAAAACATTTCATGTTATAATATTGTTTATTTAATAAAAAAACTGAGTATTATATATAGAGATACTTTTGTGAATATTTCTTTCAAACATCTCTTCTTTAACATCATTTGATATTTTTAAATGTCATATTGCACAATTATAATTTAATAAAAACCAGTTTATTCTTTTTGGAACGATAAAGTTATAACATAAATTATTGTTCATGTTAATTTTAAAAGTACAATTGTAGCACATATTATGGTTAATAATTAACAATTATCAACTTTACATCATTGCAAAATTTAACTCTCACCTGAAAACAAAAGTTGTTATTCCCAGTTCAGCACATAATGCAGAGGGTATTAACACATTTTTAGAATGATTTTAATAATAAATTTTAAAAAAAGTAAATGTTTTAGAATAAAAAGTTTTGGCAAAAGCTTATTATTTGAAGTAGCAAAATCGTCTGCAACTATTAAATTTATTCTTCTTTCAAAATGTCACATATAAACATGCTGTGAACTGAAGGATATGTTATTGCGCTTTTCAAAGATAAACTTTCTTATTCCAGAAGACAAAAACGTTGTGAAATGCATGATATTAAAATTTCTAAGCGCAAAATAAGCAATATTATTAATCGGACAGGTAAAAACTGTCAATCATTATTTCTACATAGAAAGAAGACTCCAAACGAATATCCGTAAAAGGTACGTACTGTTTCAAATGTTTCTAAAGTGAAATCGCTGGTAACAAAAGAAAATCCGCCAACTCAGAAATCAATTGCAAACTCCTTAGATACATCTGTATAAACAATAAATAAAATAATAAACCAGTATTTACAACTTAAAATGCTAAAAAACATAATGTTCACCAGCTTTTGCCGAGACATGTGACTCAATTCAAAACATTTTGTAGAATCCTGTATGAAAACCACTTTGCAGGAGATAAATGGACAAACATTGTGACCCTTGATGAAGCATGTGTTTACCTAAATGACTGTTACAAGAAAAGGTTTTTTTACTGTAGAAAATGAGGACAAAAAAATGTACAAACCCGTTTCCGTCAATGTAAAGAAATTTTCAGTAAGGGGTTTATGATTGTAGGAGGTTTCTCCTACAATAAGAAATTAAAAATAAGAAGAGTGGAAAGAAATGTTAAAATCAATTCATCGTACTATCAGGAGAAGATTTTACGCCCAATATTTACGAAAGAAATTCCACTTCTTTATCCCAATGACTTTCAAAGAGAGAAACTTCATCAAGAGAAAGCTATAAGTCATACTTCGAAAACTACCACTGCATTCCTTGAAAAAATGTTGACCAATACAGGTATTGCATGTATACATCTTCAATGAAGTCTCCTGACGTTTCACCTATGGACTATTGTGCCTTTGGTCTGTTAAAAAAGGCTCTTTCTAAACGCAAACCCACCACGATAGATGGACTCTCGAAAGTAGTGGAAGGGGAATGGAAAGCAATACCCCTGGAAATATTGCGAAAAGCTCTTCTATCTTGGAAATCACTATGAAGACTTATAGTCCAGAAAAAAGGCTATCAGATCGAACATTTACAAAAATAATCTTTACATTTAAACATCAATTAAACGATCGCGGGAAATCGTTCTAAAAATGTGTTAATACCCTCTGTATTTTGCAGTAAGTGTTGATTTACATAATGTATAAAAAAGTGATTAATTCCATATAATATATCAGTTTAAAGGGAATTTTCTAGCACAATGATGGTTCTATATTAACATAAGGACATTTATGTAAATAATCTCTATCAATTATTGTTCTCAATATATTCTCTATATATTACTGAGTTAATCAAAGTAAAATTAAGCACATACATTATTAACCTTTCTCGGTAATAATACGTAGAATATTTAATGTAAATTTAAATCGCACTTTAAATATTTTTTAAACCAAAGTGTGCAAACGCAAACAAGGTTGCATGAAGTAAATCGATTTCCCATTCCAAGTGACATTTTCCATATTAATATATTCTGCAGGAAATTTCTGTTTTCGAATTGAAGTATGATCAATATTTGAAATAGAAAAGGAAAGGAAGCAAGAAATTTTCATCATTTCGGAAGTGAGAGATTTCTACATTGTTTCATCGCACATATGGAAAAATATTTTTGATTAAAGTATCAGTCAAGTCAGGTTTTACTTTGATATTTCGAAGAAGACATATATTAAAGAAATGGTTTTTTAAGTTATTTTTAACATACTTTTCAAATAATAACAAATTTTTTTCAGTTTTATTTACTTGCTATTTAATTAACAATAAGATAAAACTGATGTTTCTGAAGCTTTTTGTTTATTTGCAATTTTTTCTATATTCATAGAGTATAATAGTTTCAAATTTTCAATATATCATAAAATTTTTAATGAATTTTAAAATTAATGGACTGCATTTTTCAATATAATTTCACTAGAAATATTTAAAATTAAAAAACAACAGAAATATCGGAATGAAGTGGAAGAAATAACTTCAATGAAGAATTATTGTTCATTTTTGCTAGTTCCCTTTTGATTAAGGGGTGAGGGAACACACATTTTTATTTAATATATTTAACGCATGCCAATACATTTCTAAATTTATTTACACTTTCTAAAGCCAATGATAACATTCATATGCCATTTTAGTAAAAATCTACAGTTCTAAATAAAACATTGTTAGTCTCTTTAAGACGATGAAAATAATTAGGTATCTTAGAAAAGTGAATTAAAGTTTTTATGAGATAAAATAGAAGAATTTGTATGTATTTTTAATCTATTACATAGAAGACGATTTTTTAAAATTTACATTTACTTTAATTTAATATTTTAAAACTAGATTTAGCCTATCAGAAATTTTAAAAGAACTGGATATTACTTATATTATTTCTTTTTGGTGTGTTATTTTTATAATATAATCTCATTAAAAATGTTTCATTAAAGTTGATTGATAATCCAAATTGATAATCCAAATTAATCTTATTAAAACCACATATATCGTTTTATCAGATTGTTACTAAATATCATTTCGTTTAAGAGTAGTTTTCTGTTAATCATGAACTCTTTTAATTAAACTCAGTCAGAAACACAATTACGTCTTTAAAACATATTATTTGTGAGTCTCCATCGCGTTCCATTTTAATTCAAACTAGACATCCGTTATCTACTCTTTGTAATCTAGACTCTTTAAATTATTCAAACTAGAACAAAACTGACGAGTGCGGAAGTTATTAAAATGATTATAGAAGCGGGAAAGTGAAAGAAAACTGAAATTAATTGAATGCCTCAAGAAAATTATACTTGTCCATGGAATAAATAGAAATGTACTAATTATTAGTTTGCGCTGATGATTTTGAATTCTCTAGCTGTCATCAGTAGAAAGACTTTTCAAACTTAGAACACCATTTGCAATTATGTTCTTCAGAAATAGGAGAGATAATTCATAATTATAAATTCATAAACTTGCTTGGATATAAAACGAGAAAATTAGTTTCATTATTCATAATATCTTTCATTTATCAAATGCAGAAAATTGAAAATCATTAACACAAAGACACTGATGAAAATTGGCATACATCTGAAAATAAGCAGAGTTGTTCAAATCGTTATTTTCTTTTATAATCATTATTACGTTATTATAATCGTTATTACGTTATTTTCCATTGCATGTACGGTATGAAAATTGTTTGGAAAACGTACACAAACTAGACACGTTATTTTCTATTGCATGTACATATGTACAGTGTGAAAATTGTTTGGAAAATATACACAAATAAGACACGTTATTTACAAATAAGATACGTTACACAAATAAGATACTTTATTTTCTATTGCATGTACAGTGTGAAAATTGTTTGGAAAACATATACAAATAAGACACGTTATTTTCTATTGCATATACAGTGTGAAAATGTTTGGAAAACATACACAAATAAGACACCATATTATATACAAAGAAGAATTCTATATAAGAATTTGATTAAGTATAAATTAGATTTCTTTTTCCTATAATTAATTGGAATTTATAAATGAGTTATACTATTAATATAAGCTCAATAATTATAATAATTATCTAAAGAACTATTTCTAGCTGTCCAATAATTATTTTAGCAAAATATCCATGGTGTTTAAATAATAAGAAAAAGATAATTACTTCACACAGATATTTGTAATGTTAATTTATATAAATATTCTCTCTGAAAATGTCCAATTAAGTTGACATATAGTATATATTGATAAAAATATAACATTATTTTATTTTTGTTCATAATGTATAATCTTCTCTAATATAACGTGAAATTTATAAATAACTTCATTTCATTTGCTAGAAATTTCATTAAGAATAAGAATGATATAATTAATTTCTTTAAGAATAATATAATTAATTTCTTTAAGAATAATATAATTAATTTCTTTAAAAAGAGTATTCATTGACGTATTAGTTAATTCTAAATTTAAATTAACTTATTTTTATCACTGGTAAAAAATTTATCTATCGAAGATAATCATAATAAAAACATTTTGGTTGAATTCTATAAAATTTTATTTCATTACAAATAATAATTATGTTTTAAGTAGCAAAGAAAATAAGTGTAGAAAAAACATGGAGATATGTGGTAAAATATTTAAAAAAGGACGGTCTATTAAGGTTACTTTATTATAAACTAATTTTATTAAATAATAATATATAATAAATAATTCTTAATTTAATTCAATCTGTACAGCTATTAATGAGAAATCCTGAATTGCAATACCTTTATTAATAAGGATAATTATATACATGGATTATGCACATTATATATAAGGGATAATTATACATGAGTTTCATGGATTATAATTTTCATATTTTTATGAAATTACATGTGTTTCATGGTACATTTTTCAATGTTTATATTTTTCATATTTTCAATTTTTATTAAATTCTCAATTGTTTTAAAATCTTTGTCATAGACAAATATTTAAATAACCAGAAAAAGGAATTGAATTTCATTTAGTTCTAAAATATCCAATTTGCTATGGTACCTAGGACAAATATTTAATTTTCTAATACTTAACACATTCTAATTTTATATTTTAATTTAATATCTCCAATTATACCTTTTTAAATTTAATTATTTTGAAAGGAAGTAACCTATAGTTATAATATATCCATGTGTTTCAATAATATAAGGAAGATTCATTGAAATAATATGTGCATTCAGATTTATTCATTAGAAAAATCAAAAGCAATTTTTTAAGAACTTGATAGTTATCATAAAATATAAATATATAAATTTAAAATAAATTTAGTTAAAACATATGTTATGTTATGAATTATTTTATCCCTGGTAACCTTTTTGTTTGCTTGAACAAAGTTTAACTTTATTTAAGAATAACAAATTTTCTCATTAAAATATGTAACCAATTATTACTTGAATTAAAATTCGCATATAATTTTAATTTTTGCCAAAAGAAATTGTTACAAATGTTTTCCTTTTCATTTTCTTTAAAAACAGATTTGGTAACATAAGGAAATATGTGTATTGATTTCAATTTCCTTCTACTTGTTTTTGTTCAAGGATAAATTTTATTTAGTAAATGGAAAATCAGTTCTCTCATTATATTTTAATATTATTGAAAAGAGCTATTAACTTTTAAAAATGAAGTAGTCTCACTCCTAATTACTTCTTATTCTTCCTAAAAATTATAAATTAGTTAATTAACGTAAAATATAATAACTTTGCAAAAAGCAATTAAAATTAATATTTAATTTAATTTTTTATTTAAAAATATTTTTGAAGTTTGAATTAACTTTAGAAAATTTCAAAACAAATTGTTTAAGTCTGTTTTCAACAGAATTATTTTTCAATCGAATAAATTGGATTATTTATTCTTAAATTAACCAATAACATTTATGTTAAATTTAATAAATTCAAAGGGAAATCTTCATCTTCTTAAATCATATATAGAGATAAAATTCACAAGAAATCTCTTATATATTTATTCAGCAAATAAAGGTCATCATCTTGAATTGTAAATTAAAATTTAAAAATTTAGAAAATATGTTTACATAGAAATGCTTGACTTAATTTTTTATTTGGAAAAAATATTATAATCTTGTCATCACATAAATCAGAGCTGACAACAAAATATTTTATTTACAGTGGATTCAAATTCCACAATTTATTATTTACGAAAGCAGATAAAAAATTTTTCTTTCGTCCAATGTTATGTGACAATAAAAAAGGAAATGTTGTGGAAGAAATTCGTAATTCTAGCAAAAAGGGGATATTGAAAATAATGCATTATGTATCATTTATAGAGAGTAAGTCAAAGCAATAAATAAAAAATTATATATAATATTAACTCAAGACCAGTACTCTTCTTTGGTAAATATTTTTTTACAAATTTTCTAATAACACTTGAGCAAGAAGATTAAAATTCTAAAAATATTATTTCACTACATTTATTATTTTGTGTTCAATTAGCTATGCGTAAAATACAATTATATATATATATATATATATATATATATATATATATATATATATATATATATATATATATATCCTCTTCTAAGAAGAGTCAAATCAGTAATTAAATTTTTTCAAGATAACATCCAATAAAAATCATTATAATGAGACTTCATTAAAAATATTGTCAAATGAAGCTTTGTTGTTGCAAAAAATCAAATAATGTAATTCAGAAATTCTCTAGAAATTGAACTGTCACTAACTTGTTTTTTCTTAGAAAAGACGCTCTAAAAACTAAAATGTTTTAGGGTTGCAAGGAATTTTGCAACAATTTTGCTTTAATACTATATTAATAAAAACTATATTAATTATTATAAATTATTTATAATATTACAGAAAATTTTTCACACATTCCTTTCTATTTGTGATATTTTATTATTATATTAATATCTTTTCCAAAATATTTTTTCTGGTGTAAAATACATATTGAAAATATAAATATTTTAAAATCTTTTCTATTTAATGAATGATTAATGCGTTTGAAGTCATAATTTAAATGACATTTTTGTATAGATTACGATATTTATTTTCTCTGTAATTCTATTGCATTCGACAAAAATTTAAATTACT
>CM057818.1:10833750-10878750 GCA_030067965.1 Latrodectus elegans | reverse complement strand
GTGCTTATAAGACTCATCATCTTATTTGGCTAAGATATTACTAATTTAAAATATTTTCAAAATAATAGCACTTACTTTGATTTTTATTACTCTTAAAATATTTACACAATCAATATTTTTTTAGTAACATCATAAATAATTTTATTTACTTTTTTTTAATTTTAGACGCGTAATATTTATTATTTTGAAATAAAATTTAATTTAAATTACTTGATATTTCCCAAATAATTTATAGATATTTGCTATTTTGCAATTTTATTTTCCTGACTCCAACACTGAACTGTACATTAAATTGGAAATATTTATTCATTTATGATATTTATATATTTTTTATTAAAACAATTGCAAAAATTATCAATTGTATATTAACTATTCATGAGTTTTGTTCACTAGTAATTTCACAAATTCATAAAACATTAACATAATGTATGAAAAAGCTGTGAATGTATGCATTATTCTTTTTTAATAATAGAATATATAAATTCATGAGTAAGTGTCTGTATAATAATATTTACATACATGGATAATAAATAAAGTAATTAGAAAAATATCCCTGTACTTTCATTTAATGTGTGCAGCTTTTGGTAGATAGTGAATTTCTTTTCAATTGGATGTATAAATATATTAATTTGTGAATTTGGTTGTTTAAATATGTAAATGTATCTCAAATTACTTAATGATTCTGTAAGTTATAATTTGCTTATTAAATTATCAGATGCATCTAAAGATAAATAAAAAGGATTGTTCAATAAATAATTCATATAAACCTAATCTTTTTCAAAAGTTATTAAATATTATAATGGATAAAAACAATTTAGTACAAATGAAATTTTTCAACTTTTCCCTTCTTAGATGCTTATTTAGTAGCTCCGTGTTAAATCATTAATTATAAATTGATTACATGAGTATGAAAAAAACAATGCTGATTTTATCAGACGGTTAATATTTTTTTCTTTTAAAGGGAGAATTAGAGAACATACTTTAAAAGAATTACTTTAGATGTTATCTAGAGAAGAAAGTTGTGTATAGGAATGAAATTTTACTCCTACAAGAAAAATTCCTTCACGAATAGACAAAAAATAAATAAATTACAAAGACCTTTAATTCCTTTTAAAACGAACATTCACGTTGCTATGACTAAAATTAAAATTCAAATCTGTCTTATTTTTTTGGAATATTATGATATTTACTTAATTACTTAAAAAAACATTATTATAAATTTTTACCTATAAGAAGAATTATTCTTAAAAAACAATAAAATAAGATTTTTCTCTTCTCTTGGTTACAATTCCTATTTATCAATAAGTGTACGCAATCCGCAAAAATTAAAAGAAATTTTTATCTATTTCTCATTTAAAAATATTGCTTCATTTAATTTAGATCTATATTTTGTTCCCGTCTGTAAAGTTATCTCTATAAAATTCTCTATGCTTTTAGCCTTTTTTAGAATAATATTTTACGAGAAATATTTGAGCATAGAATCGTACAGCAAAAAAAGTTACATTTGCTTTAAAAATAATACTTTTGCTAAATTCATTCCATAGCTAAAAGAGATAAAAACTATTTATCATCGCTTTACTTCCTGTTTAGGAAAAGTTATAAGAAAAACAAAAATAAGAGAAACAAATATTTTGGAACAGTTCCCCCATAAAATGTCCCAACTGAAAGAAATTCTTTAAACCAATGCAATTTGCTAATGAAATTCTTTTCATTAAATAAGCTTTTATATTTTCTTGTGCAAAATATTTTTTTTAAATATAATAACTAATAACTCTTTCCAAAAGGGTTTAAGGTCATAACAAAACTATAAATTACTTTTAAAATAAACTTTGTTTATCATTTTTATACAGAATATTAGAAAATTGAATTGTTACTATTAAACATTCGTTTCAATCATCCCTTATATGTTTTTCATTCATTTATTACTAGTTTATTATTTCACGTAATAAAGAAACTTATTCCTAGTGTATTAAGCAAATTAAATTTTGTTGCTTTCTGTTTATTTTATTTTATTTGTTTTGGCAAAATGTATTAATAAAATTTTCTTTTTAGTATTTGTTTATAATCTGATTTAAAAAATTTTAGTAATTAATAAAGTTCTTCTGTGTTTAGCTGTTTATCACTAATAAAAAGAATGTGACAAAACTTGAATAAAATAACACGCATGGAAATTTCTTAAAAAACATATATATGCTATAAGAATAAAACATTGCTTGGGTATAAGAATAAAACTGTAATAAAACTTGCTTGCTATAAGAATAAAACATTGCTTGGGTAGAAAAAAATTTTTAGGCGCCATTTTTACAACTTGCATAATTTTTTTAAGCATATTTATATATTTTAAAATTACTTTTGTCTATTGTGCCCTACATTAAAAAGTATAATAAAATGCTTTATTAATGGTAAATAATAATTAACGGCAAAATTTGATACCTTAAAATCCAGGATACTAAGTTTTGAGTTTGGTGATTTGCTTAACGGATTTTCTTATGCATTTCTCAACTTGGTTTTTATTGGATCATAGATATGGAAACCTATAAGAATTATGCACAAAATTCTATTTTGGCAACCTTAGTATTTATGTCATTACACAACTCAAAAAATATCATCTTGGCAGCATTTCTTCATCGCCAAAAAAATTCAGAATTTGGCATCCTAGATTATACAGCATCTGTGCTCAAATTCTTTATTAAAATTAAAATTAGTATTGGTATGCAAACTATTAATAAGTTTTACTAAGAGTATCATAAACTTAGACATACTTAACATTATTGTCATTCTGTCTCTTAATGAGCAATTCTTAAATTCGCTTGAAATATTTTACATCACGAAATAAATCTAAACTGCCTCATTGTTGAAATATTTTTGAAATAAAATTTATTGTAGATATTTCAACTGATATTTCTCGTTCCTATCCTTGTTTATTGAAATCGTCTAAACTGAAGCAAAAATTACATAAATACTGAAATTCTTAAGTAATAAAATTCTTTATTTTATCACTAATAAAACGAATTTTTGACATTAGACTTAATTTATTAATGTTTTAATTTTTCAGCTTAATATTTTTTATTTTAAAAGCATTTCATTGAACAATTTTACTATGAAAGAACTTTGGATAATAGATTTGTCTAACTACATAAAATGTTGCATGAAACATATAAATATAAATATATATTATTTTTTCATTTTTATTCTCAATTTTTAATATACCCTTAATATATATCACTTATATACCTATTGATGTAAAAAAATAATTTTAAATAATTATTAATTTAAAAAATATTGGTAAATGCAATATTCTCTAGTATAATACGTCATTTCTATTATATGAAATGTATACGTATTTATTTTTAAGATAATTAAAATTTTGAATCAAGCTAACGATCGTTTTATAAGCATGAAGTATATAATAAGTAGTGCTTCAAATGACGAAACATTTTTATTTTTCTTCTCTGACAAAAATCTCTAATAGTAACTGATTTTAAGAAAATATTCCTGAATAAATTATTTTTCATTTTAACTTTGTTAGCAATACTTAAGATAAATGAACGTTTCGTCGGCAGCTTAGCTTAAAATTAATTCTAGTTTTCACTTTTGTTGGCTTGAGATAAAAAAAACGAATACTTAATTAAGGAAATTTTGTATAACACTCTTATATGAATATACTAAATGTTAGCAGGCCCTGTTAAAAAAACAATATTTGTTTTGACAAAGGAGAATTAATTAATTTTCGCCAACCGTGTAATTCCTCCTTTTCTCGTTGACTCTGCTTAATATATATTATATTTTTGCAAACATTTTTTCGTGATAAATCATGCTTTTCCTCTTTTCAGTTCATAAAGAAGGAAATATCTAAAAAATATGTTGATGAATTATATGCATAGAAGGTTAGGGCATTTTTCATTTTTTCAGAAACTTTAATGTGTGCTATAAATAACACAGCTCCAAATTTGCTAAAATATTATAAATTAAATTAACTTAATATACATGCAGAATTATATTTTTATACTTCATTATATGTATTGTGAAAAACATTTATTTTCAAAACTTTCAAAATAAAAAGTCCACCTCCAATAGTAAGAGAATGATTGAATGAGCTTTTTATATTTATATTTTGGCCGGCCAAACTCTTTAGTGGTCAGCGTGCCTGACTGCGGATAGGGAGGTGCTGGATTCGAATCCTGGTTCAGGCATGGATGTATTTTCTCTCTCTATCCTGTCTTTGTCCTTTCCTTGTGTGTGAATGAGGTGTGAATGGTTGCCTACCCTATAAACGGGTCCCTATGGCATATGTGTGAACTGAAGAAATTGGATTCCACACCTAATACGGTTCAAATAAAAAAGTGGAGCAGCGCACTAGAATTTGACAGCCTAGCTGGCATACGAGAACAACAACAACATGTTTGCATTTTGAAGAACACGAAAACGTTTTTGCATTAAAATTATTTTCCTTGTTATTTTTTTACCATTTATAATTTTCCTCTTATATATTGTAACAAATATCCAATCGTGTAATAATCAGAATTCTTGATAATAGTCTATAGTATACTTTTGCATTTTAAATAAAAATTTTTAAACAAAATAACATATAAATCCAATCAATGAAAACTATAAAACAGTATTTTTTTCAGTGATCAATAATTTGATAAACACATTTATCAGAAACATATATTATATATTTCCACGCTTGTATATTAGGATATGTTTCAATTCGATTGTATGAGAAGCCCTCAAATGACATTTTAAATCAAAAAGTATGATATATAAATTTTAATTATATTTTTAAATAAATAATTAACACTATAAATTCACAAAACATATTTCACTTATTAATGAAAATCTTATTACGTATGTATCCTAAGCAATAAAAATAAAAAACTTTTGTTATGGAAAATAATATGCATATACTTCAACTTAAACCTCGTTAATTAATTCAAAAACAGCGAAATATGTCCACAATTACTGCAAATCATACACCTAAATATATGTTGTGTTTATGCTACATTACAGAAATATACCACCCCTGTCTTCGACCTTGTCCTTCCTGTCCAGAATGGTGTCTCCCCTCAGGCAGAACTCAGGGCTGCTGCTCTTGCTACTACCCACTCGACAATTGGACGCACATTTATACTGACGGATCAGCTGAGAGAAGTACTGGGAGAGCGGGAGCTGGTGTCTTCTCCAAATTTTTCCAACTCAAACAGCCTTTGGGAAAAAACTCTGACAATTTTGATGGAGAAATGTATACAATTTACATGGCTCTCCAAAGAATTTTTGATTTCTCGGAAATGAAATTTGTCGTTCTTATTGGCTGTCAGGCTGCCATTCATACAGTGATAAATTATACTCTACTACCTACATCTATAGAATTTAACTGTAAGACCATCATTAACACTTTACTGTCGGCGGGAAAGGAAATTACTTTACAATGGATCTGTAGCCATTGCGGCTTGCCTGGTAATGAAAAAGCAGACAATCTCGCGAAAGAGGCTTCTTTTTTAAACCCTCCAGATACTCTTACCGACCTGAGAAATGTCAAACTCCTTCTAAAACGAGTTATGCATCACCAGCGAAAAATTTATTACAAAGAGAATGCAGTTGATAACTCTTGGAGGACCCTGCTGAGCTCATGTATCCCCAGAGATCTACCTAGATTTATAGGGGTCTCTTACTTCAGGTTACTTACTGGACATGATTTTTTCCAGAAACATCAATATCACATAGGGCTTGTGGATTCACCCGCCTGCATTTTATGTAGGGAACTTATGTTGACATGGTTGGCGAGCATCTTTGGAAATGTTCTGCCCTCCAGAAAGGCTGCTCTTCTTCACATTTCAAGACGCTCTCCACTCCTGGAGAAACTTCTTTTCTTTATTGAACTGCAAAACTTATTATGCTCGAAAGAGCCAACATAAGGATGTAATTTTAAAAAAATGTTATATTGCATATTTCAAAGGTATTAAAAATATAAAAGAAAATTTGTACCACTTATGTTTCCAATAAAACCTCAATCCTTAATTTAATAGAAAATTTAAAAAAAAACTCTCAATATTTTACTTTATGAAAACCTTTATAGAAAAAACTTATAGGTAAAACAATTATTATACATTGTTTAAATACACTCCTTATATATATATATATATATATATATATATATATATATATATATATATATATATATATATATATATATATATATATATATATATTCTTAACAATGGTTCAAAAGTATATACTCACTATTTAATCTACACTACTGGCCATTAAAATTGCTACACCAAGAAGGCGACATGCTACAGGCGTAAACTTTATATGAAAGGAAGAAGGTGCTGTGACATGCAAATGATTAGCTTTTCAGCGCATTCAGACAAAGCAGGCGCCAGTAGCGACACCTACTTTGTGTTTAAATGAGGAAATTGTTCAGCCGGTTCCTCATACACAAATTGCATTTGAACGTTGTTCCCTGGTGAAAAGTTGTTGTGATGCCTCGTGTAAGAAGGAGAAATGCGTACCAGCACGTTTCTGACTTTGATAAAGGTCGAATTGTAGCGTACCGGGATTGCGGTTTATCTTATCGCAGTATTGCTGCTCCCGTCGGTGGAGATCCAATGTGTGTTAGCAGAATATAGAAGCGATGGGTTCAGGCCGGTAATACGGAATGCCATGCGGAATCTCAACGGCTACCTATCACTAGCAGCCGAGAAGACAGGCATATTATCCGCATGGCCGTAATGGATCGTGCAACCACGTCACGAGCCGTGAGTCAAGAAACGGGGTCGTTTGGAAGACAACAAGTGTCTGCACGAACAGTTCGACGACGTTTGCAGCAGCATGGACTCTCAGCTCGGAGACCATGGCTGCGGCTTCCCTTGACGCTGCGTTATAGACAAGAGCGCCTTCAATGGTGTGATCAACGACTAACCTGGGCTCACGAATGGCGAGACGTCATCTTTTCTGATGAATCCAAGTTCTGTGTACAGCATCATGATGGTCGCATCCATGTTTGGCGGCATCGTGATGAACGCACACTGGCAACGTGTATTCGTCATTGTCATACTGGCCTATCACCTGGCGTGATGGTATGGGGTGCCATTGGATACACGTCTTGGTCACCTCTTGTTCGCATTGACGGTGCTTTGAACAGTGCACGTTACATTTCTGGTGTGTTACGACCCGTGGCTCTACCCTTTATTCGAGCCCTGCTAAACCCTACGTGTCAGCAGGATAATGCCCGACAGCATGTTGCCGGTATTGTACGGACCTTCTTTGATACGGAACATGTTCGGCTGTTGCCCTGGCCAGCACGTTCTCCAGATCTTTCACCAATAGAAAACGTCTGGTCAATGGTTACCGAGCGACTAGCTCGTCACCAATTGCCATGACTACGGTTGATGAACTGTGGCATCGTTTTGAAGCTGCATGGGCATCTGTAAATGTGCATGCAATCCAATCTCTGTTTGACTCAATGCCCAGGCGTATAACTGCTGTTATTACTGCCAAAGGTGGTTGTTCTGGGTACTGATTTCTCAGGATCTATCCAGCCAAATTTTTTGAAAATTTAATCACTTGTTATTTTTAGTATAATATATTTGTCCTATAAATATTATTTTGTTATCTGCATTTCTTCCTGGTGTAGCAATTTTAATGGCCAGTAGTGTATTTTTAAAATGCTTTTTATTTTTATACGGAGAAAAATAAACTAATATTTGGCTATCTGTATTAATTTTTAAGTATATTTTACCTGTTTTATACATTCTGTTTTAGGAAACATAAAATTTAACAAAATAGGACAGTTCTTATTTTAAAATGTTGGAATATGTAAAAATTATTTCACTGAAACAAGAATATTTTCTCATTTCGATAATTTCTCTCTTAAGTAAGAGAGATTGAAGACTCGTTTGCTAAATTAACACACATCATAAATTGCCAAACTAAAAGTGAATTAAGTTTTCTGTTAACTGATATTCATTTTTGTAATCATCCTAGCCAATTCATTATCATAATTTGCACATATTATGAAAAATATTAATCTCACTTTCTAAATTTTGTTGATATTAATTTCTGTAGCCGCTAATAGAAGAGTATATTTTGTATATGAAAGAGATTTTAATCAAAAATCGAAGCTAATATCCTTTCGTTCCTGCACAGAGTTTTGGAAATCTATAAAAAATCAAATCAGCATTTTACAGGGCGTAATCTCAACAACAGCAAAAAATATCATGTTTTGCAATGAATCGGTTCATTTTGTAAATTCCAATTAATATTTCCTTCCATTTTGTGTATTGTATAAAATATAAGCTTAAATACTAAGAATTAATATAGAAAGTATTGTCGGTAAAATTGTAAGAATATTACCCATTAGCTGCATTTTGGCTTAACTTTTATAACTAAATCTATAAGCATTAGAAATTTAAATGTGATTGATCAGACATTAAGAGGGATCTTATATATGATATAGTTACTGTTATTTTTATGCATCCATATGATTTCATTTACATCTTAAAATGGTATCCCCCAAGTGATTTGTCGCCAAATCTAGAATCCTTTGTTTTGATAATCCTGTTGTTAATTTACGTTTTTGTTATTTTCCAGATTTTTTTGTTGCCATATTTGGTTTTGCTCGTGTTTTACGTCATTTTTACGTCACATATATGGTTCTTTTTAGTGGCAAAATCATTTGAAATTTTCGTTTTATTTTCAAATCGATTGTATTGTTCATGAACTGTTTTGAAGCTTTATACTTCAAAACAGATTTTTGTCGTAACTTAACCTAAACCAACATTTTGTTCTACGTTTGCTGTTGTGTTTCGTTGTCTCCAGCATCCAAACATCGTAAACTGTTCTTTTTTCCCAATTTCTTTTTATTTTTTTATTATATATATTTTTATTTTGTTTATTAATTACATATTTTTCTTATATATATTTTTTAATTTATTATTATCTTATTCTTATATATTTTGTTAATTTATTCATATAATTTTCTTATATATTTTTCCATAATATCCCCAAGGATATCCGACTTGTGAATTGACGTTATATCAAAAAAGTCATTGTTATTTACTTATCTCTTTACCGGTTGTTTTGAAGAGAAAGAAAACCCAACAAAAAAGTTTTTATTCTTAATAGTAGAACTTTTTTAAATTTTGTATACCGTTAAGCGATTTAAATTTTTTAAAATGCGTATATTTGGAATTTACAGAAAATTACCTGCGTTAAAAAACATGTGCTTAACTTAGTGGCGAAAAAAAGTCGCAATAGTCGCCAATAGGGGGATATCCTACTAGTTCCATAAAATTTTCACACATAATAAAAAATTAAAGGAATTTTTCATTGGTAGAGAAAATAAATAACAATTACATTTATATTAACAAGTAAAAGCAAATATTTTAGAATTTTAGTATAAAAATTCCAATGTTTATTGCTCTTTTTATCTAAACAATCCTTTTTTTAATACCGTTTCAAATTTTGCAGTTGTTTTATTCATAATAATAATTCAATAAAAAAATTTTTATTAAAAAAAACTTTCATCACTACTTTATTATGAAAATTGTAAAAATTATTCACAATTAATTTTGATCAGTTTTTCATATAATTTCAATAAAAAATTAAAATATGTAATTCAGAAGAAAAGTTAGAACTTTTTAAAAATGAAGTTATATTACTTTATACTATAACAATTAAAGTCATAAATTTTGTAATATTAATAATTTATAATATTTAAGGAAATAAAATCTTAAATATTATACGAGATAAAAATAATTAAGATTATATTTCCCCAAATGATTTAAAAAGAGGTAATATGTGAATAAAATATTATTTTTTAATATAGCAAAAAATGCATTATTTAAAACATACTATTTAATAGCCTTACCTTCAACCACATACTATCTTTTAAATATTCTCTTTTATGTTCAAACAATAATTAATTCAATACTACACAGGAAGCATTTTCTCAAATATAATAAGTTTTAATAGAAAAATTTTGCTATATTGTAATATTTATATTTTATTATTTTAATATTTTATTTATTGAAATATATTTTTTCCCAATGGCAGATTGTAGACAGTTACAACTGCAACAGAGTCTATCAATCTATTGTACCCTGATAACCAAGTAACCTGACAAAAACAACAACCTCTTAGCCATCGAGGCATCGCCCTGAATGCACCACAAGGGGTGGGCCACCATCGCACTCCCAATGATCCCATAAGGACCCATTTAGAGGGTAAGCACCATTCATATTTCATTCACACACACAAAGAAAAGACAAAGACAGGATAGATATAAAGTACATCCATGCCTGAACCGGGATTCGAACCCAGGAAATTCTTATCCGTAGTCAGGCACGCTGACCACTAGACAAGTTGGCCGGCTTATTGTAATACACTACTGGCCATTAAAATTGCTACACCAGGAAGAAATGAAGATAACAAAATTAAATTTATTAAACAAATATATTATACTAGAAATAATAAGTGATTAAATTTTCAAAAAATTTGGCTGGATATAGATCCTGAGAAATCAGTATCCAGAACAACCACCTCTGGCAGAAATAACAGCAGTTATACGCCTGGGCATTGAGTCAAACAGAGATTGGATTACATGTACAGGTACAGATGCCCATGCAGCTTCAACACGATGCCACTGTTCATCATCCGTAGTGACTGGCGTATGGTGACGAGCCACTCACTCGGCAACCATTGACCAGACGTTTTCTATTGATGACAGATCTGGAGAACGTGCTGGCCAGGGCAACAGCCGAACATGTTCCGTATCAAGGAAGGTCCGTACAATACCGGTGGTCGGGCATTATCCTGCTGAAACGTAGGGTTTCGCAGGGCTCGATTAATGGGTAGAGCCACGGGTCGTAACACACCAGAAATGTAACGTGCACTGTTCAAAGCACCGTCAATGCTAACAAGGGGTGACCGAGACGTGTATCCAATGGCACCCGATACCATCACGCCAGGTGATGGGCGAGTATGACGATGACGAATGCACACTGCCAGTGTGTGTTCACCACGATACCACCAAACACGGATGTGACTATCATGACGCTGTACACAGAACTTGGATTCATCTGAAAAGATGACGTCTCACCATTCGTGCGCCGAGGATCGTGGTTGATTAAACCATTGAAGGCGCTCTTGTCTATGACGCAGCGTCAAGGGAAGCCGCAACCATGGTCTCCGAACTGAGAGTCCATGCTGTTACAAACGTCGTCGAACTGTTCGTGCAGACACTTGTTGTCTTCCAAACGACCCCTTTTCTTGACTCACGGCTCGTGACGTGGTTGCACGATCCATTACGGCCATGCGGATAATATGCCTGTCTTCTCGGCTGCTAGTGATAGGTGGCCGTTGAGATCCCGCATGGCGTTCCGTATTACCGTCCTGAACCCATCGATTCCATATTCTGTTAACAGTCATCAGATCTCGACCGACGCGAGCAGCAATACTGCGATAAGATAAACTGCAATCCCGGTGCTCTACAATTCGACCTTTATCAAAGTCAGAAACGTGCTGGTACGCATTTCTCCTTCCTACACGAGGCATCACAACAACTTTTCACCAGGTAACAACGTTCAAATGCAATTTGTGTATGAGGAACCGGCTGAACAATTTCCTCATTTAAACACAATGTAGGTGTCGCTACTGGCACCTGCTTTGTCTGAATGCGCTGAAAAGCTAATCATTTGCATATCACAGCTCCTTCTTCCTTTCGTATAAATTTCACGTCTGTAGCATGTCGCCTTCTTAGTGTAGCAATTTTAATGGCCAGTATTGTATATTATGATATTTAATTTATCCTACGCCCATCATCGGCATCTCTACCATTAATCGATGTGCAGCCGAATAAAAAGATAAACAGGTATAAAAACAAAATTAAAGTCCTTTAGTAGCCTCAAAAGAATTGTCAGTCATAAACTTTAAAACTTCAGGGCAGTTCTTTAGGTGAACAGCATCCATATCACCATGACTGCTCAATGGACTACGAGCATTTTCCATTATACATGTTTGATGCAGATTCCTTTGTAGATAGTCATGTCCAGTTGTCTTCCAGAAACGAGCGACACCAACAGTTCGTGGTAAGGAGCCGGGGACTTTATTGTCCCCTGGCTGGCTGTAAAAATCTAAAGTTTGTAAAAGACTATTCATGAAAATATACGTGTTTGTTTAGTAAAACCAAATTCAATCTTTTTAATAGAAAAACAATGTAATATATTTAATCCCTTTTAAAATAAAACAACTAGAGTTTAAAGTTAAACCAAAAAATCATAAATTGAACTATTGTGGTAAGCATAAATTGATTCAACAATATCACTTGATGAGACATTTAATTGTATTCGCGGAGTGAACAATTTCTGACGTAAGTGATTAGAAAAAAGATAAAAAGTGGCTAAAGGAAATAAAAATCAAACCTATGTGTAAGTGAGTGTTTAAATTATATACATTATGTATAACAATGTTAATAATTTATCTTGGTATATCACTAACAACGTACATCGTTTATTGAGCAACTTAATGATTTAAAAAGGAGAAGGCTTTTATTGGAAAAATAAAAATATTTATTGTCCTTACTTTAACAGGTAGTTTTCAATACCAATGATTCGAATTTATTTTTGAGATTATTATTTCCTGAATTCATAAAAAATATTGTTAGTATACTGGAATTAATTTTTTTTATCTTCTAATCGAATAACTAATATCTTATTTTTATCTAAATTTTTATCTCAAATATTATTTTAATTATTGTAAAAATTTGTATATATCTTGTTAAATTGTTACATTCATCTTGTTGAGAAGAAATATCATAATTGAATACATTATTTGTGCCTAGTGATTACATATTGAAATTTTAGAACCAAATTTTTATTTACATTTCCAAATAAAAAATTTTTATGCAGAATAATTTTCACTAAAACTCAGTTCATGAAAACATATCGCTAAATAAACCTATTAAGTTATATTATCAATTTTGTATCATTTATAATTGTGTTTTGATTTTCAGGTATATATTTTTTAATTAGTTAGTTAGTTTTTTTTCCAATGGCAGATTGTAGACAGTTACAACTGCAACAGAGTCTATTAATCTATTGTTCCCTGATACCCAAGGAACGGGCCAGAAACAGCGACCTCTTAGCCGCCGAGGCGTTGCCCCGGATGAACCACAGGGAGTGGGCCACCATCGCACCCTCACACATGCCATAGGAACTTGTTTATAGGGTAGGCATCATTCATACTTCATTCACACTCACAAGGAAAGGACAAAGACAGGATAGAGGGAGAGAAAGTATATCCATGCCTGAACTGGAATTTGAACCCAGTACCTTCCTATCCTTAGTCAGGCACGCTGACCACTAGATAAGTTAATGTATGCTAAAATTTGAAAGAATGTAGCATGAATGAATGAATGCCAGGATATTCAATTATAATTATTCCATTAGGCTTAATGAGTTTAAATTTACATTTAAAAAATAATTGCATAACTTAATTGCAATTAAATACAATTTTATAATTTGTGTGATTTTTTTATAATGAAAGTTTAATACTGGGAGATTTCTTTTATTTATAGTTTTGAAAAGTAAAAACGCTTCGTTGCAATAATGCATTTAAATAGTCTATTAAACTTAAATACTTCCTAAAATTGCTTTTGAAAAGAAATATTTCTTGAGAAAAAAGAAAGAATAGGTAGCTTTATATGCAATAAATTTTATCCGTTATAAGTAAAATATTTCAAGTATTTTATAGAAGTGGTGAGTTTTTAACCCCAAATTTTTTGTGGGGCATGCATGATTAAGGCTTCATATTGTGTGTCTTTTGTTGTTATTGTTGTTGTTGTGTCCATAAAGGTGCAAAGTGCATATGAATTTTATATTCCTCCAAAAGTCCTGGTGACGAGGTCTGCCAGTTGGGTTCCGGAGGCAATGGAGGATCTCGATTGGTGGTGCTCCAAGAAAAAAGAGGGGGCATATTATGACTTGGCAGTAAAAAATATGTTCCGGTGTCAGTTGGGATTGACGACAGCACTTGCAGTGGAAACAAGATTTAATACCAGTTGGGGATATTTTCATGCCCTTAAAATGTCCAGTACTTAGCTGAGCTATTGTGGAGGAGAGGTTACTTGGGCATTCTAGGTCAGGGATTCTGTGTGTCTTTTATAAGGTTCATTTTAATGGTCCATTTAATTTTAATGGTCAATTTAATTAATGTCATATATATTTGGCTTAGTTAAAATCCAGTTTATATATTATGCAATAGATAGTTTAAGAAAAAAAATAAATATTCTTCTCGTGTAGATTATTTTTTATGGTGTGGAATATTAAACTAAGCCCAATAAATCCAAAAAAATAACTTGTGGCAAGATATTGTAATGAAATTGTCAGAACTATACTTCTAAAGGTAAATTTAAGCATTTCTTTTTATCTTTAAATTATTATCACAAAGAGGAAGTACTAACTTTCCACAAAACGGCCACATAAGGGGCCTCTCGTAACTCAAAGGCAAGAAAATCTTTGAAATCTGCTTTAAGTGTAAAACTAAACAGGCTTCTCCTCAACACATCCTGGATTGTTTGAGAGTCTCCAGAGAGGACATTTACCCATCCTCCTTTCTGGTCCTTAATTTCCTCAAGTTCAATGATCTGATGAACCTTGTCTGACTGCTTCAGATATTTAGAGGATGAGCCACAACAACAATAAATTAGCTTTAAAAATTGTGAGGTTAAGTAACCAAGGTGTTTATGTTATGTTTGGCTGAAGAATATTGTATAATAATTAAGTATGCTAGTAAGTAACTGTAAGTAAAATTCAAAAAGAAATCTTTGATATCTTTCCTACTGTAATTATGCATAAATTTATTTGACTTTCTTGAGAAGAATATGATCTTAAGTTAACAGAATATAAACAAAATAGTGGTGTCTATCACACTGAGTACAGGAAAGTATCAAAGCTATATAGAGTTTAAATTATTCTTGACTTCTTTTTATTTGGGACAAACAGTTACCAAATTGAATGGTTTATAAATATATGATATGGTAAAGTTAATTATTGAAGCCTCAAATATAATATTCTTAAATTTAAAATTTTGAAATTTAATTGTAAATTTAAAAGGAGATTACAGAAGATAGCCAAAAATGTTAATTTTCTAAATGTCTTGAAAAAGTACGTCCATACATTATGTTTCCAAATTCACAAGCCGCGTAAGCAGTTTTAGATTCCTTCCTACTATTATTTTTATTTAAAATATATAAACATTTTAAATTCAATAAATTTCTAATGCAATATAAAAAGTAGAATTTTGATAGGGATAAATAATCTAATTTTCTACGATTTTATCTGTCACTTTGTAAATTTATTTTTTAGACAAAAAACTGATAAAAAATATTAAAACTATTTCTTGATTTATTTGATTTCAAGAAATACATGAGATATTATATTAAAAAATTCTTTCTCACAATTTCTTGATTAGTTTTTTTAAACACACTATTGAACACAAAGCTTATATACTAATATATTCACGAACGAATGCTGATGTCAAAAAATATCAGATATTATATTCAATTAATCAATAAATATAAAAGATTTTTAAATTCCCTCGTCACCATCATGTGACCAAGTTAAATTGAACGTAATAAAATGAGTTTTTATTTATGTGAATCTGAATGAATTAAAAGTTTTTAATACATGAAAATGTATTAATGTATGGAAAACATGTAAAATATTAATAATTGTTTTCAAAATATTCTTTTTGTTAGTAAACTTTTCTCGATTTTTATTTATTTTTTAAATGTTATAATTTAACCATTTATGCACCCCTAATTAGTTTTCTGTAATCAAATTAAGTACTTAATATTTTAAATATTTGTTTATTATATCAAAGTGATGAACTTATAAATTAAAAGTATAATAAGATCCCATTTTTTAATTTCATACGTAGAAATATAAGAAATTATAAAATTAGAAATTACGCACGTTTCTTATGTGCAATAAAAACGTAAAATTTTTAAAAATATTTTACTAAAATTAAGCAATATGGAATTATTCACTTAAAAACAAATATTTATTATTGTTCATATTTACTAAATTTCGATATAACTTAATACTTAAACATAATCATTATGAGTTCGTAGTAAATTATAATAATAACAAAAGCATGTTAAATTTCATATAAGAAATATACTTATCATGTTTCGTAGTTTCTCATGTTTCATTGTTTCGTAGTAATAGATTGCAAAGACTTTTATGAAAAGAATGTAATTATGGTAATAAGTCTTAGAATTTTCCGCTGGTAGACTACAGTTATTATAAATGTGAAATAGAATAACGAGCTATTAATGGTTCCCAAGAGATAAATTAGACACTGCATCTGAGGATAGAACTCTTAATGGTTTTAAAATATCATACAACTATATAAATATGATAGTAAATATATTCCTGTGCAATATACTTTGTTTTTAGCCTAATTAATTATTTTGTACAGGATATACGAAATAAAATCACAAATAGTGTACAAAATTAGACAACCAATAGATTACAGAGAGAAATTTATTGCTTCTCTTTATTTTTGCTTTTATACCTCACTTTAGTGCTTTAATGGTAGCCTACAGAGCTACAAGGGAACCTTAATTTAAATAGAATCTAAAAATTAAGAAAACGCAAATTTCTGTAACAATGAATTCTCATAAACAGAAAAGATTTGTAACGATTTCTGCTATTATCAGCATAAAAATTTTTAATTCAGCAATTTCCACACCTTTAGTGAGAATCCCTTTCATTAAATTAACCCTAAAATTCAATAAATCTAATGTAACATTCTTTCAAGGTATTGTGTTTTCTAATCTTTTGTATTGATCTTTTTAAGTACACAATGATTTTTGATGGTTTTTAAGCACATAATATTGCCATTCTAAATCATATCCTATTAATTAAAAACAAATAAAAATTAATATAATGTGTACATCTAATGCTGCATTAAGATTTTATGATATGCCGAAATATGGCTGAGTAGTTTGTTCTGATTTCTGAGCTGTGCGTACCGGGTTCGAATCCCGATTCGGGAATGAATTTTACTTTCTCTCTATGTTTCTCTGTCCATTCTTCTGTGATGTAGGAATGTGGGCCACACTATAAACGGGTTTGTGATGGTATGGCCTGGGTAATGCTATTCGTCGCCTTGAATTGGTTCACAGGTGCCCGCTGGTTTACGACAAATGATTCTGGCCTTGTTTTGGTGAAGGACTCGTCACTTCTGTTATTGAAAAAGATTTATGAAACATGCTTGTTCTAGTAAGCGTTGTTTAATTTTATTGTTGAATATATTATATATATGTGTGTGTGTGTGTGCGTGCGTGCGTCTGTGTGTGCGTGCGTGCGTCTGTGTGTGCGTGCGTGCGTCTGTGTGTGCGTGCGTGCGTCTGTGTGTGCGTGCGTGCGTGCGTCTGTGTGTGCGTGCGTGCGTGCGTCTGTGTGTGTGTGCGTGCGTGCGTGCGTCTGTGTGTGTGCGTGCGTGCGTGCGTCTGTGTGTGCGTGCGTGCGTGCGTCTGTGTGTGCGTGCGTGCGTGCGTCTGTGTGTGCGTGCGTGCGTCTGTGTGTGCGTGCGTGCGTGCGTGCGTGCGTGCGTGCGTGCGTGCGTGCGTCTGTGGGTGCGTGCGTGCGTGCGTGCGTGCGTGCGTGTGTCTGTGTGTGCGTGCGTGCGTGCGTCTGTGTGTGCGTGCGTGCGTGCATCTGTGTGTGCGTGCGTGCGTGCATCTGTGTGTGCGTGCGTGCATCTGCGTGTGCGTGCGTGCATCTGCGTGTGTGTGTGTGTGTGTGTGTGTGTGTGTGTGTGTGTGATTGCTATTTTTCCAAGCAAATTTTAAATTCATTTCGTTTTTAAATTAAGAAAATCATTTTATTAATTTTAATGTTTAATTCGTACTACAAAAGTACCTTATATACGTTCCATTATTGCGTAATTATGGGGGGAATGATGCTCACACAGGAAATTAATTCCTACAAAAATTACTTTATCTCCATAGTTTTATTTCTCCATTTAAAATAAATAAAATCGCCAAATTCCATAAATCTTTCAATTCTTATAATTATTATTATAAAGTTACTCATATTTCACTTAATTCTAAAATCCGCTTTCATTTTTTCGTCTTTCCTTCTTCCTTAATTGCACTTAAAATCCCATTTATTAACAAGAGCATCAAATTTCTGAGAATAATTTATCAGAATTAATTTCTCCCTTAATTTATTTGAACATTAGTATAAGGCTGTAAGGGATCAAGCAGACATGGTTATATTAGCTTTAGATAATGATATCGCTGGAGAGACACAGACCTTATAAATAATTAAGATAATTATTCGAACATACTAATTAATGTACGAAATGATGTACTAAGATAATGATGTTGCTATCCCTGGATTAGAAGCCAATGATGTAAGGTATTAATCCATCTTCTCTATGAAAGGAGATATTAGTATTATATATAAATGTAATCAAGGAATTATTCAAGCTTCTAAGCATGCTTACAATTTTAATATGCCAATTTTCAGATAAGTTACGATAAAATATTCCAAATTATAAAAGTATTTGTGAAACAATAAGTGTTAAATATGTTATTAAATAATAATTCCAACATTAATTTATTGTGAGTGTAACTTTTGAATTGAAAAATTAGAAGAATAGATTGATGATTAAATAAAGTATAAATAAACTGTACCTATTAAGGTACCGTTTTACATATTAAAGGCTAAATTTTACGATGAATTCTTTAAATAACAGTAATAAAATCAATTTATAATAGAATATTTTCAATGTTGGTCATCATAACTTTCAAGATATTATGGCCAATAACAGATATTATAGATATTTCAGAAACTAATTCAAAATCCAGTCCTTATATTATTGGAATATTCTCATTATTGTCTAAAAAAGAGAGTTATGCCTATACTTTTTTCCGAAAACCTCTTTTATAAGTAACTTATACATGGTTTACTTATTTACCTCTTCTATAAGTAAATAAGTAAACCATATAGAAGTTTACTTATTTACTTATAGAAGTAAATAAGTAAACCATTTACTTACAGAAATAAAATACTTGTATTTGAACTTCATGATAGATATGTGTGGTAGTTACTTTTTAAAATTATATAGCATATATATGGGGAAATATAAATATAATTTTATTAAGAGATTTTAGTAAGTTCAATAACTTTGTATTTAATTCAACCATCTCAATCACAATTAATAGATTTATTTGAGTTATTAAATAGGTTTAACGAAATGATATTTTATGCAATGTACATTTCTGATCATGAATATCACTACAATGATGAAAGAATGCAAATATTAAAATGATATCTGTTGGAGAAATATATTTTGTTGAAAGTAATAAGTGATTAAATATGTAGAAAGAAATTTGGTAGCACAATAAAAAATCACTTATCAGAATAACCATCTCTGACATCAATTACAGTAAATTTAAGCATTGAGTCACAGATTAAATGGCACATACAAGTAAGTATAAGCGCCTGCATTATCATAGGATGCGAGAGCTTATAGATCCACGTGACCGGTGTATGGTAACGAAAATCACTGACCAGTCACTATCAGAGATTTCCTATGAATAAGCAATTTGGTGAACATGATGATCAAAGCCATAACCGAATATTATCTATCTCAAGGAAAGTCCATACAATGAAAGTAACATGCCTCAATGAATTATTGTATGTAAGTATCTAGATAAAAGGTAGGAATGCATGGGTTTATATGTATCTCTGTATGTAGGAATATATGTATTTATATGCATCTATGTAGAAAAATGTGTATTTATATGTGTGTGTGTATCTATGACATAGATAATATATAAATACATAAATTCCTATATAAAGGAATTTATGTGTACCTATGTACGTAGGAAAGTATGTAATTATGTGTACTAATTTATGTAAGAATGTATGTATTTATAACTACCTATCTATGTAAGAATGTATGCATATATATGTACCTATGTGTGTAGGAATGTGTGTATTTATATGCATCTATCTATGTAGGAAGGTGTGTATTTATATGTATCTATCTATGTAGGAATATATGTATTTATACGTATCCATCTATGTGGGAATGTAGGTATTTATATTTATCTATGTAGGATTGTATCCATTTATATGTATCTATCTATGTAGGAATGTATGCATATATATGTACCTATGTATGTAAGAATATATGTATTTATATGTATAAATCTATGTAGAAATGTGTGTGTGTGTGTGTGTGTGTGTGTGTGTGTGTGTGTGTGTGTGTGTGTGTGTGTGTGTGTGTGTGTGTGTGTGTGTGTGTGTGTGTGTGTGTGTGTGTGTGTGTGTGTGTGTGTGTGTGTGTGTGTGTGTGTGTGTGTTTATATATATCTATGAGGAATGTTCTAAATTGTAAAAAGTTTGTGTTCAACAATCACGACACACCTGGCAATTACAAACCACATTCAATTGTTTAACACTTGATTTATCTTTTTTCTTTCTCATCACACATAACACAAGCGATAGGATTTAGATTCAGTAAAAAGCTAATGTAATAGATTTATCGAAATCTGATTGCGTGAGTTAAAAGACCCAAGGAAAACATCTCACAAACAGTAACAAAAACGAGTACAGAAAGAGAAATGTCTGTCATCTTTTTAAGCACTGCCTGAAATTAATCACAGTTGACATCTTTGAAGCTAATGTTGAAGGAAAATTTAGGAATATTACGGGAAATTATTATCCTGAATATATATACCTGAAAGAAAACAAGCATAATCATGATTTCTAAAAAGAAAAAAGGGATCGCACCCCGAAGGGGCACTAAAATTAACGTGAAAATGGAAAAAGAAACTAACCTATTTAAAGAATCTTTGGTTCTTCAAGTCAAGAATACTTCAAATCATTTATATTTATTCAGAACATTTCTAGGGAAACGAAAAAAATAATTATGATGTAACACAGTGAAAACTTCAGTACGCCCTATGTATATTTTGCATATAGTAAATTTTATTTTTGAAGCATGGATGAAACAAATGGATTTATAAAAAATTAAATTTATTTTAACTAACATGTAAATGAAAATATTTTATAATTAAATCAAAATAACTTTTTATTGTTTTTACTGTGTGTTTCAAATATAATCTAAAGGCCTCCATTTATTTAATTGTTAGAATTTATTTCATTTATACCTTATTTATACTTGAGGAAAGCAATACCTTTCCTCAACATTAAATTCCTAGTTAATTTATCATAATGCTTAATGTAAATTAACAATAATAAGAAATGTTGTGAAAATTTTACTTTCAATAATAAAATTCTGTTTGGTAAATTTGCCCCTTGTAGCTATCACAATTAATAAACAGAAAAGTAATACTGTAATATTATTATCAATACATACCTTCAAGTATTTACTTGTTCATTACTACACAAAAATTTAAAATGCAATATTAAATACTTTATATTCTTATATCAAGTTTCAAACAAATTTAATTAAATATACAAATTGGAACATAGCAGAATCTTTTCCATTGTCTTCCAACAGGCTTAAATAATTAGTCTTTACCGAAAGTTTATGTGATATCAAGCTGAAAATTCAAAACCTTTCGCGTTGTTGAACTCAACATAATATCAAGAATAGAGAAGTTTCAAAATTTTCTCATCGATGCAGATACAGAGTGCAGTGATTGTTAATGAGGAAATACTTAATCCAAACAACTTTATGCTGCACAAAGTCCGGAAAAGTATTGGCATTAACAATTTCAATACAATAAAAGCGTCAATAACTTTTGTATGTCTAACAAAGACACTGATAAGCACATTACACTGCAGGTTTTCGGATTTTTCTCGCTTATGATGTTAACTTGATTTAATTTGGTTGAATTGCTGCTTTAACGTACTGTCCATTTTAAGAAAAGTATGTTTTTTCTTTTTTTTCCAAAACTTTACATAATTTAAGAATTTTGATCTTAATCTCACATTCAATTGAAATAAACTTGCTTTAAATCTTTACATTGAAAGATACTTTAAGTACAACATTCATGAAACATTTTAGATCCTACAATCAAAATACAATAATATATTTTCTAAATCAGGTGTGGAAAAACAACGGTCGGCTGGAAGATTTTATGCGGCCCACGGATTAAATTTTATTTGTTGCCCCGACTAAAATTAAAAGAAAATCTGATTTAGATGATATACATCCATCTCTTTTCTACTTTGTTTACCTTTCCCATTTTATTTTTTTCCAAAGAATTAATGATCTTTTTGCTTTTTCCATTTTTATCCTACAAAACATAAATCGATGGAAATAGCAAGCACAAACAGACAATCGTTAAAGTGGTGAAAGCGGAAGTTATTTGTCAGTTATAGTTACATTAATATCTCACGCCCAGAAATTCAATTCCGTGTTTCCTTCATCTTATATATGCGAACAAGTGTTTTCAACTGTGAACCTTAGAAAGTATCATTTCAGAATTAGATTAACAGATAAGCATTTAGCTTTATTCCTTAGAATCAGTACAATTCACTTCCAGCCTCAATAGAAATCACAATTTTACTCATCTCATTGACATATTTAAAAACTTATATATATTTTAAATTTTAACAAAATTTATCTTGGCCCACCAGCACGTTTCTTCAACCGAAAATGTTTTCCTAACCCTGTTCTAAATAAAATAATGAAAAATTAAGTATTTCCTTTTATAATTTAAAAAATTAACACTGTTTACGAAATTCTTTGAAATTCACTTAAGAAGTAAGTAGCAATTCAAACAAAATCACTGTTTAAGGAAACATTTTTAAATTTGTGTAAATTACAATTTATTTTTTAAATCAAACTGATAGTTTTTAAACCCTGATATAACTTACTTCTTGGATCAATGAAATTATTATATACAATGCAAATATAGAAGTCAAAAATATTTTGACTTCTTTCCTTTTATCTATATATTATGGCGATAAAAAATCAAACTTTTAAACATATTATAGGTTTTATTGAATTTAGGTAGAGTAATTCGGGTAAATAATGCAAATTTGCTTTCTATTTTTAAATAATATTTAAAGTTGCTCTTGAATGATTTAAAAATTAAAATAATATTTTCTTCCTAAAATTGAAGTTTTGGCGCAGTTTTTCCTTTCTTAAAGCTTGAATCATTAAACCCAACCAACCAATTTGGTAAGTGGAGGCAACATAATAATCTCATATATAATAAAGAAAATAAAAATATACTTTCTTTACTTTTGATTTATTTTGTAAAAACGCTTCCAACTATAAGTGTTTTAAATACAAATTTAGCATACTTAAACTTATATCCAAAGTAATGAAATTGCAGAATCGATCTTTGAAAAATTGCTTCATCTTTAGTATAAATATAGTCACAAGAAAATTAAAAAAGAAAATTCAATTTTAAACAGTGCCGGAGACATGTTTCTCTTAAAATCCCAAATCCGTTACTACTACAGATAATTTTAAATCCATTTAAATGACATCCTTATCATAAATAAAGTTTTTTTTAGCATTTCTTTATCTATAGACCATTAAAACTAAAACTAATGTGAACAAAATGCCTAACAAATCATTCTCGAGAAAAACTAAACTTTACTTCTTTAAGTGCAAAAATATTTAAGAGATAATTCAGGACACTACGGTCTTAAATTAAGTTAAGCTTGAAAAATAGTGCTTAAAATTCTAAAAACAAACAAATAAAGTTTGTAAGAACATAATGTTAAAAGTAATTTCTACTTCTTCTCTAAGGATAAGGAACATATTTGAATTTATTTTCAGCTGCAGTTTAATTTAAAAGAATAACACATTTTTATCTTTTGCTTTTTGTTATTACAGGAAATCAAAATCTTTGAAATAAAAATATTCTCCATTGAATGTGAAATTTTTTTTCCTAAATTCGATTTTTTTAGGAATTCAAAATGAAGAAATAATATAGGAATAATAGGGTAATAGTACTCAAATGAATTTATTGCGTAAAAAGTATATGTACAAAACTGCATGTATAATAAAAGTAATTACATAGATTTATGTATATATCGGAGAAGATACCTTACACACACTCACTTTGCAGAGTGCGTGTAACAATAACATTAAATTAATACAACAATAATAAATTAATACAACGATAACATTAAATTGACATAATCAATCCGTTATTTTGCCATCGTTTACAGATTTATATTTTCCATGAATTAAAAAAACGAAGAATCAAACTTAAATCATAAATGACACTTTGAAAGATCTCAATTTTTGTGATTAATATTTTCTTAAATTAGTTTCAATGAAATAAATAATTTGTACAGTTATTATTAGTATTACGTTTTTTTCTCAATCTATTAATAAGGTAAATTTATTTCGTATACACAATATTTAATGTAGCTTTAAATTTAAAATACATGGAAGCAGAAGATAAATTACATTTTAAATCACATAAACTAACTTGGATAAAAGACTTTTGGCACAGCCATTTTCATAATTCTAGAAGGCAATATTAAAAGCTTAATAACTTACAGTTTTTGTAAAAATATATATTGTTAGTGCTGTTGTTACTTAAGACACTTGGACAAGCCAAGCTCGCTATGCTTTGGCTACGCAAATTTAAGTCAATATGGTGCATCTTTCGTTTAATCAGAGCACCACAAAGGTGAACGTACGACTTTGCTCTTCAAATCCTCCTATAGATGACACCACCAGAGGGTCACCTTTCTCTATTTTGACATTGATCTGATGTGAAGGAGGAAATTTTCTCTATACCATTAAACCCATGATAACTCCTCAATGACCAACCACATGACTTTCGATTCCACAGATTTAATTCATGTACTCAGTTGGCCTTTGAAGGCATTGGGAATCAAACTCCGCACTTCCGGATAGAAGGCCGATGCCATAACCACTAGGCTACCACGGCCCTATATTTTCAGTTGTAATATAATTCATATGAAAAAAAGAACCTCTTAGATTGATAGAAAACTTAATATTTCCAATAACGGGGCATTTTTTGATTTATTTGTTAGAGAAAATTGCTAAACATTAATATTTTTAAAATATTTTCTTATCAATGCATCACAGATGAATATTTTAGTTGCATTTTCTTCATTGAAATACTTCATAAATAAAATTTACAACTCCTTATTTCTGAAGAGAATACTTTGACATTCATTCTTCCTCGTATTTAGAACATCAGAACATAAAATAAATCCTTTTTTGCTTACGATTTCTTCACTCATATTTCGTTAAAATCTAAATAATCAAGAAACTTTTCTTCTTTCTATAACTCTATAAATTGTCATCATAAGTCATATCATTTCTCTAACGTTATATCCACAAAAATAATCAAATATATTAAATGTATAACGATTAAAAAATACGTAATTTAACTAGGAAAGCCATGACTTTCTTTTCAAAGCTTTTAATCATTTTTCTCTTTTCAAACCTTTAATAATTTTTATATATTCTTTATCCCAATATGAAATATAAAGAAAGAGTACTAGCAAGCTTTATGAAAAAAAGTTAATGCTTTTTATAATGGTGGTTACTTATGCAATGATATATTTTGTTTAAACACAAAATACATGTAATTTTTTACCCTATATTATATATAAATAAAGTTCTCTCTTTTAGATTATTATCTATTACATTAATTTTTAATAGCAATGTGAAAACAGTTTTCAAAAAAGTTGACATATAATATATATCTTAAATGAGAGAAGTACAGTAGGTTTCATATTGACTGGGACAAAAAGAATAGCTTAGTGTGACTGCGGTAATCGATTTATTCAGCAACTACAGTTATTCATATTTTCTTTGGAAACTGGGAAAAACATAGAATGACGAACTCACAGCTAAAACCACTGTTAAGCAAAATGGCGTTCATGCAGGAGAAAGCGTACTGTGTTTCAGAATATGTTAAAACCTCTTCCTTCATCTTCGTGAAAAGACATTTTCCCACGAAATTTCGTAAAGGACCACCGCATCGTCACACCATTGACATGTTTGTGAAGCAGTTCCAGGATACGGGCTGCTTATGCAAGAACAAAAGTCCAGACTAAAACCACAAGAACCCGAAGTAGTTGAGAGTAATCGTGAATCGTTTTCAATTCAAGCTGTACAGATATCAGATGGTCCAGGCCTTAAAACCTACCGAAAAAACCGTTGCGTAAGGATTTCTATGTGAAACTTCAAGAAACGCTCGACGTGAATGGATAAGAGTGCAGACTGGTGTTTACTGATGAAGTCATGTTCCACTTATGTGCAAAGTTAATCACCAAAATTTGCGATTCTGGGGATCAAGGAGAATGCCCATATAATATTAGAACTCAGCTTTATTCTCCCAAAGTGAATGTTTTCTGCGCTTTAACGAACAGTTGTTTTTTTGGATCATTTTTCTTTCCGAAACAATTTATTAATGGGGACATTTACCAAGATACACTCTCTGAGTGGTTGTTCCCCCATTTGGAGGAAGCTGTACCTGCTATCATTTTGCAGCAAGAAGGTGCTCCCCCACATTGTAATAACAACATATGTGAGTTCCTGAACAAACGTCCACCCCATAACGGGCTTGGCCGTCCTGGACCACAGGATTTGACACTGCTTCATTGGCCAGCGTGATCCCCAGATCTAACGCCCTGTGATTTTTTTTTCTCTTTGGGTTTCATTACTGACATGTTGTCGGTGTCTCCACTTCCTCAGAACTTAGAGGAAATGAAGTAGCCGATAACTGCAGGGTTGAACTCCATCACAGGGGATCTGATATCATGAATGTAGCATGACCTTGATTACCGTGTAGAAATTTGTCGCGTCACCGGAGGGGCACATATTGAACATCTGAAGAAACTTGAATAGCTGTAGTTTCGAGATAAATTTGAATTTCCTAAATATATTAATTGGAACATTCAAAATCATGTTGTTGTCTTTTTTTTTTGTCTCATTAAATAGGCACACAGCACCCTGTATTTATTATATCACAGTACAACACAAAAAATTTTATTTACTTGTAATAAAAAAAACTTAAGTGTTAGACATAGTTTAAGCTGTATTTATTTTATAGAATACAATTATTTCTTAAATCGTGCGTGAAATGTGTATAGAGTATACGCAAATTATGAATTGTTTCTTAGTAAAAAACTGAATCAATTTATAAAGGTTCTGCTTAATAAATAATGTATCACCTATTTTGGAAGCCATGAAACTCCAAAGTTTGGTTAATGAACAGGTAATGAAATAATACGAGAATAATGCATTTCCTTCATAAAAGTAATGCATCTCGAGAATTAGAAAAGTGAAATAGACTGTTTGTTTGATTCAAATAATTTCATTTCAAGTCAAATTAATTGAATTAATAATCCTATAATAACATTTTGCACCTCTGTCTCCCAGTTTGTTAAAAGCAATATTCTAAACATTTTTATGGATCTAAAAAATATCATACCTAAAGATTAGGCATACATTATACGTGTTTCAGATGTTTATTATATTATATTTTATTTTTAAATAGCAAACACATATTCCCACTTTATAAATTAATCCTGTGAAATTGGCAAATCTATAAATTTCTGAGTAAAGGGATTTCTAGACCTCTAGATAGATTTGATCATCTTCCTAAAAAAAGCGGTGTTATGATACACTGTTGGTTTTAAACTTAACAGCTCAAAATTCTTAATGTATCTTAATGTAATTATTTTTGGCACGGAGAATTATGTAATCTTCTAAAATGTGACATATTTTATTTACGCTTCTGTATTGGAATTGAAATCATCAGTTTTTATGTTTGTCCCTTCATTTGATGAATTTATATTACCAAAATCACTAATATTTATCATATTAAAAAACTTAGATTTGCAATTTTTATTCAAATATTTTCTTGAATTTAATTTGGAGAAGAAATTTATGTCATAATCGTAAACAGTAATACAGTTCTTACTTTTCTCTTTGATTAACTTCACTTTTTATTCACTTCAAAATATTTGGATTTACATGCAAACGTAATAAAAAACTATCTAATATTGCTTGAAAAAAATTGGAATCGAGAAAAATGCTTCTCTTACATTTTGAGTTGTAATTAACTTGTATTTTATTGAAATTTAAATTTTAATTTACGACTTTTGGAAAAATATCCCAGAAGAATTTTATTTCAAATCTTTAATGTTGAAACTTTTAGCGATAGCTAAATAAAATATGTTTGAAAATTAATAAAAAAAACTTTGTAATAATATACGATACATTTAACGCTTCAATTCTTTCCTTTTAAGATATCTACCATAAAATATTTTTTCATGACATAAAATACTTTTTGGCTTATATAACTTGAATTACATATGCTCATTGTTTAAAATTTTTACATAGAAAATGGATATTTTTCAATTACTGCTTTCAATTTTAAAAAGAATAATGGTCTAATAATGTGTATTTTTATAATACATCCTACAGTAAGCTTTTCTGTTTCTCTTCTTATATTAACAGTATTATTTAGAACTCAATGAATGATTAACATTCTTACGTGACATTTTTTCTTATTTTCTACTGAAATAAACTTTCTTCTGTAGACAAATCATAAATATTTATAACAATTAATTTGTGACTGGTGTGTATTTCACTTTATAAAAAGATAATTGATATTTAATATATATTTTAATCCATAGATCTTCCGAAAAATTCCTCACATAAAATTAATTTAAAAAAAAAAGATTTAAAAAAATATTTTTATCATATTAACTCTTTCTACTACGACATCAAATTTTCCATCATTTGAATAATTAATTTGCTGAAAAATTACTTTTTCAATATTTTCTAACTGATGCGAACGATTTCAATTGAAAGATATAAAAATGATTATGGAAAAGTAATAATATATATATATCTTTGAAGCGATTTGAATAAATTAATTTTTTTGAAGATAAGCAAGTATGTATGATGTATTTTTCTTTTCAAAGAGGTTCCTGTAAACTTAATGGGTTCTATTAATTTTTAAAAACATAATTGTTTTTACCACTATTCGTTATTATTTAAGAATATTTAGCTTATTTTAATTGCAAATTTCTGCTTATTTCTTATTTAATTCTTTTTCAAAATAAAATCTGTATTCACCAAAGTTTGTATTATATATTTAAGTACTTAGTTAAATAATTTTTCTGCTGAATACTTATTATTGTTTCTAATATAAAAACATTTCTATTACGAAAGTAATTATAATTTAATATGCAATTTTGTAATGAAATCGTGCTTGATAAATTTATTAATTCGTAAAAGATAAAAATAAAAGTAAGACATAATTTATTTGGTACAATAAATTTTTGCAAAATTGTTTCGTTTGTTTTTTTTAAGTTTAAAAATCATGGCATATCTTTTGCCCAGAATTTTTACCAAGAACAGCTGAATTTTAAACTTTCTTTTTCTAATAGCTCATTATTACACATTTTATTATAATTGCATTTATATATAACATCTGCAAAATTTTTACGAAATTTTATATTAAAATGAAACAAATTATTCAATAGAAATAAATTTTTACTTCCAAATATAATATAAAATTTAAATAACTAATGATAGCCAACCATGTTCATCTTTTGCAATATAGGAGAAAGTTTTCCTAGTAAAGACATTATGAAATATATTTAAAGATCAAAAATTTAAAAAAAAATAGTCAACTACTTTGCATTAATAATTACATTTATTTAACATTTATTATATGATTAAAAATGTTATCATCGTGAATACATCTGATATGGATCATGATTTAATGTATTTAGATAATTGTTATTTTGTGAAGTAAAAAATATTCTATGTTTACAAGTTTTTTTTTTAATTTAAATGTGTGATATACAATTTCTAATATTTTACTTGTTCATCATTTTATTTCAAATAAAATATAATACAGCTAACCTTCCACAAATTTTTTGTCTTTCATATTAATGTACAAATATTCCGTACAAAAAAAAAAGAATCACAAAGCAAACAGTTTTTAGATTTTATATGTATATTTTTAACAATTTATACGGCAAAATAAAGTTGATAATTTTCATAAGCAGCTTCCAGTGCTTTTTTCGTATTCATTTATTTCAATTAAACTCAAGTTGTTTACTTCAAATTTATCTTATATTCACAAAAATTAAAACTGAAAGTTTAAGCAAAATTTTCTTTGACCTTTCGCTCAATTCAAATGCAAATATAATATCATACAATTTCAATTATAAAAATGTATATAATAAGCATTTTAAATAAAAAAATTATATATATATATACATACATATATACATACATACATATATATATATATATATATATATATAATATATATATATATGTATGTATGTATGTATATATGTATGAATGTATGTACATAGAGAGAGATAGTGAGAGAGACAGAAAATAATTTCCCTTAATTTTAATTATTAGTTATAAAAAGTGATAAGTTGCTGGCAATTTTTTATTATTATAAAAGCACTAGAACTGTTTTTAAACCTCTACCTATCCTCTCTTCGAAAACTTTGATTTTATTGTGTTAAATAGAAAATATTGCTCCTCTGAATATTTATTCTTGTGTATGGAATTTATATATTCATAAAAATAAGTAAGTAATATAAAAGTGATTACATAGTCTTCTTTATGCCTCATTTTGAAAAGTTTTATTAATAAAACAATGAAATTAATTAACGCAATAATAATCTATATCAAAAAACAATATTTTAAGATTATATACTTCTAAATTTCTTTAAAAATTAAAAAACTAAAAAATAACAATCAGAATTCTGCAATCGTTTTATTCTACAGTTCGCAAGAATTATGTACACTACGAGCTGTTTTGAATAAACTCTTTCTGTAAATTCATAGAAGTAATTTTTTGCAACCAATTAATCAAAATCAAATGAAGTTAAAATTTTAGGCAAGTATACGGACGGAAAAGAACAAAATGTTTTATGTATGGGAATTAAAATTATGTGATGCATATTTTGTATAAATTAAATGTTCAGGAGCTTGGTGGAAACAAATACACTTGGAATACTATTTTTTAGTTGTTATTGATATTTTGAATAGCGATGTTGATTACAGAATTTACGTTAAATATTCTAAACAAACAAATAAAATTTCTTTAAATAATCTAGAAAATGTTAACTAAATTTAGCAATAATAATAAAATACATTATTTACCATGACTGTTTTATAAATGCCGTGTAGAAAAACAAATAAAATAGAGATATTTAATGTACCCGAAAGCAATACTGCAAGAACGAAACAGAATGAGAAATTACATAATTGCACACAAATAGTATTTCAAAATGATTAAATCAAGCATTTTGTATTTTTACAAGTTTGCAAAATTATGTTCCAGGCAGCTAAAATGGCCTCATTTGTCATGAAATTGAAGAAGGTGAGTCGAATAATTTTATAATTTAAAAACTAATTAAATATTTTAATGCATAAATTTAATAACCATTTCTGATTATCTAGATTAAGAGTTATTTATCCACTGTACATAGTATCATTACATTTTTAACAGACAAATCTTTATCTAAAAATATGAGCTGATATTCAAAATTATAGAAAATGTCTCTTTCAAATTAAGATAATTAAATCTATTTCTTCAAATGTAAGTATTTTCATACCACTAGTAAACTTTATTCGCTTTTACTAGGTCTTTTTACAAAATTAGTTGCTTTTTAGTGAAACAAAATTTTTTATTAATAGAAATTATAAATCAAATGGAAAGAACTTTCTTACACTTCATTAATTTTATTACGTTTAATTAGTATAATGTGTGTATACATTAATATAATATATATATTAATAATAAAATTATAATAAAATATATGTATAATATAAAATAAAATTAAAAAAGGAATTATGAAGAGGGATATCATATTTCAATATCCCTTTCATGAGATGCACTTTAAAATTTCTTCCTTCAATATATTTAATCAAGTGTAATTTTAATTGAAAGATTTGTACTTTTTGTACCTTCGCGAACGAAAATATTTTTATGTATGCTTTCACAAAATTAAATCAATAAATATTCAGCTCATTTATAAAATCATTCACCTCATATTTCTTACTTTTTTACCAGAAGTTTGGTCGTTATATATTGATTAGTTCTAGCACTATCCGGCAGTTTAGAACTTCTTCGAAAGTAAGAAAAATGTCATAAACTGAACAAAGCAGGAAATGAGTTAGGAGAGAAAAACTTGAATCACGCCATAAAAAGCCAATAATCCGAATTCCAAACAAAAAGAGATTTTTTTAATGTTCTAAAGGGCAATTTATCGTTTCTTTTATTTTCTGTTGTCCTTTAATTCAGATAGATATATAAATTGAAAAGAGTTGAGTTGCGAAGTTGTCGTTAATCCAATGTCACTAAATAATGAATAGAGCTTTAGATTATTAAAGAAAATATATCTTTTTCTCAGTGTGGTTAACTCTCTCCCTTTAATTTAAACTGTTTCAGTAAAGTTTTTATACTTTAAAATCGTATTTTATAATGCTTTCAAATTTTTTTTAAACTTCTTAAAACTTAACTTTGAAATGTGGTCATTATTCTTCGCGAGGACAAACAACTTTCAATTTCTAAATTTCTAATTTAACAATGGTTAAATATTCGTTAAAAATTTTTTGTACTTCCTTTCTGACCCTTTTCCTACTCATTTAATTATATTTGAGAATTTGGCGGTTTTAAAAGCAAATTAGGAAAATCAATATTAAATATTATCAATTCTATAACTAGGCAAAAGTGTTTGTGAAATTAAAAATATTTTTTGCACATTTATCTACCTTTTATTGTTGTTTTTTTTTTTTTCAATATTTATATAAAAACTAAAAATTGGTTACGTGGAATAATAATATTTATTATCTTTCATGATATATAATATTAAAGTGTAAAGTGTATACTAAGGTGTAAAATAATGAATCAATCAAATTTATTAAAAAAAATACCTTATCAATGATAATTAACTGTTTATATGTATGAGCAAATTTAAAAATATTTAATGGAATGCAACTTTAGCAAATACTCAAATTATAAGTGAAATATTAGCAATACACTCCGCAAAGGAAAGCAACTGAAATAGATTTCTCGAATATTTATGCTCGCGATAAATTACATTTGAAATATAAAAAGAAACTATTAAAAGGAGAATATTTAAGTCATCAAAAGTAAATAAAATTTATTCTTTTTAATAAGCAAAGTGAAATTAAAGATGGACTACAGTCCAAAATAAGTGTTGGCTAAATTCTTCAGAGGGTGTAGACAAAATTTGTGCAAAGTATGGGGTTTCAGCAACAGCCAAAGACAATAATTTAAACTAAGTCATTGAACTCAAGAACTATGCCGAAGTATAAATAAAACAGCAAAATATGTAAAAGAGAGACAAATATATAAAATTGAAGATAAACAATTAATACAAAAATATAGAGAAAACGCCAACCATTGCCAAAAATTTAAATATTTTTTAATTTCCTTAATTTTCTTAATTCCAAACAATGTAAAACAGCAGTACAAATGCAGAAAGTAAATAAATAAGTGTAAACATTGTTGGCAATTTCAAAATTCTTATAAGACCCTCAAGGCCTAGCTAACTCATTTTACTTTATAATCTCTTGTCACTAAATAATAAATAGAACTTTAGAATAATAAATGATCTAAATAGAACTTTAGATCATTAAAGAAAATATATCTTTTCCTCAGTGTGGTTAACCCTATCCCTTTACTTTAAACTGTTTCAGTAAGTTTTTTATTCTTTAAAGTCGTATTTTATAATGCTTTGAAATGTTTTTAAACTTCTTAAAACTTGAAGTTTGCAATATGGTCATTATTCTAGGCGAAGGCAAAATACTTCAGTTTCTAAATTTCTAATTTAACAATGGTTAAATGTTTGGAAAAAAAGTTTTGTACTTCCTTTCTGACCATTTTTTTCCTATTCATTTAATTATATTTGAGATTTTGGTGGTTTGAAAAGCAAATTAGGAAAATCATATTACATATTATCAATTCTAAAACTAGGCAAAGATATTTGTGAAACTAATAATATTTTTTACACATTTATTTACCTTTTATTGTTTTCTTTTTTTTTCAGTATTTAAATGAAAACTAAAAATTGGTTATGTGGAATAATAATATCTATTTCTTTCAGGATACTAAGGTGTAAAATAATGAATCAATCAAATTTGTTTAAAAAAAACCTTATCAATGATAATTAGCTGCTTTTATGTATGAGCAAATTTAAAAATATTTAATGGAATGCAACTTTAGTAAATACTCAAATTAAGTGAAATATTAGCAATACACTCCGCAAAGGAAAGCAACTGAAATATATTTCTCAAATATTTATGCTCGCGAAAAATTACACTTGAAATATAAAAACAAACTATTAAAAGTAGAACATCTAAGGCATCAAAAGCACATAAAATTTATTCGTTTTAATAAGAAAAATGAAATCAAAGATGAACTATAGCCCAAGATACGTGTTGGTTAAATTCTTCAGAGGGTGTTGGCAAAATTTTTGCAAAGTATGGCGTTTCGGTAACAGTCAAGGATAATAATCTAAACTAAGTCATTGCACTACAAAACTATGCCAAACTATAAATAAAACAGCAAAATATCTAAAAGGCAAAGATATAAAATTGAAGATAAGCAATTAATACAAAAATATAGAGAAAATGCCAACCGTTGCTAAAAGTTTAAATAATTTTTAACTTTCTTAACTCCAAACAATATAAAACAGCTGTAGAAATGCAGAAAGTAAATAACTAAGTGTAAACACTATTGGCAATTTCAAAATTCCTAGTAGACCTTCAAAGCCTAGCTAACTCATCCGTAATTTACAATTACGCCATACTTCACACAAATAAACACTACTCTGCAAGCCAAATGGTATTTAATGAAGCTTATTGGAATACTGTTTTATTTACTAAAGTGTTTTTTATATTTCGTTTTCTAATATTACTCAACCATAAAATTAAATTCATTTGTCTTACCATAAATATTTTTTTCAATGGTCGGGGTATATCGGGATGTACTGTCCCCTTATACCCAAGCAACCGGCCTGAAATAGCGACCTCTTTGCCACCGAGGCATTGCCCCCGGTGCAGCACAGGGTGTGGGCCAACATCGCCCCCTCACACATGCCATAGGGTCCCGTTTATAAGGAAGGCACCATTCAACTTCATTCACACACAAGGAAAGGACAAAGACAGGATAGAGAGAGAAAGTACATCCATGCCTAAACCGGGATTCGAACCCAGGACCTCCCTATCCGTAATCAGGCACGCTGACCACTAGACAAGTTGGCCGGCGTTAACATAAATATATTTATGCTCTTTCAATTCAATAAAAATAGCCAAAACTTCAGATTTTTATTATTATTCATTTTAACTAAATTGTAATCTTCAGAATATATATTCTTAAGAATCTCATCAAAATCTCTGATATTGAAAATTATAAAATAATCAAAATATTTGAAAGTATATTGCTGTTAGTTATGATATTTTTACAAGCCAAGCGCGCTATGCCTTGGCAATGCGAATTTAAGCCATTAGGAAGCGTCTTTCTCGAAAGTATAAAGCATGTGAATAACATCATTTTTTATTTTAATGTAGGAATAGATTAGCCAGAAGGTATAGATCCCAGTTGAAAACTATTTATTTATATGTATAAACTACAAAAAATGCATGATTGTTTGTGATTGTTTGAATAAAAACAACATTTATTCAAACATAACAAACATTAAAATGGGATCGCGTAAAACCGATGGCAGGCCCGTATATCACCTTCCAATGCTACAGCTACTCTCTTACAAAATTACGTAAGCTACGTAATTACCCTCACTTGGGTGATTTAATTACTACTTTTTTTATTAATTTATTATTGATTAATTACTATTCTCTTACAAAATTACGTTAGTTACGTAATTACCCTCACTTGGGTGAGTAGGAGCGCCATCTATATCATAAGGGTGGTCTTAACACATATGATTTAAATAAAAAAGACATCATTTATATCATATTATTTTTTTCAGTATCATTTAAAAAGTTTATTTGATGCAACAGTCACTACATTAAGCGCATATGACTTAATCTGACCATTTAAATAACGAATCTGCGTTTTCCTCGGAGTTTTCTAAAATTCCCGAGTTTACCACAACAGAAACTAATCAATGATCGTGGATTTTAGATTCAACAAGTATTGGTGGATGTGTCATTCACACGTGTCACCATTCTTACACTATAATTTAAATGAAATCTTGTCTATTTTCTTTTTCACCAATCATTTTTACTTCAGTCAATGTCAAATTGAAATTTTGACTATCCTTTCGATAATCACTGTATTTCAGGCATAGACATAGATGCCTATAAATTTCGGTGAAGCGAGGTGGATAATTGAACAAAATTATACTTCTTAAGTTCAAATTTGTAAATTGGTTGAATCTTAGAGCTGCATATCTTACAGTTTGTTTCGTTTGAGAAAGTTATCACTAATAATTAATTTCCCTAGGTAAATAATTATCAAAACTATTGTCATAGCACTACAGAATTTTCATAACTACTTTTAAAATATTTCACGCAAAATAAGGAACAGTTTTTCATAATTTTATATTACTCACAGAGATATATTGGTATTAGATTTAATTTTTCCCACTACATTTTTCCACTTATTTCTAATATAGTTTTAAATATATATTCTGATAATTAAATTATTCATATATTTTGTTTATTGTAGACTTTAATAATAAAATGTTTCGATTTTTAAAAAAATAAATCTTTGGTGTTAGTGAAAAGTTTAATAGATAATAAAGCTTAATATTTTGTAAATACAAATGAATTTTTTAATTAAATTATTTTACAGAAAATAGAAACCAAAATAAAATTTTCACAATATTTTAAAATAAATAAGAAAATTATTTAGTTTTTAACGTTTTTGTGCATTTTTGTCAGACGCAAACATCCCATTTAATTTCAACTAAATAAAATTAATTAATTTCTTTTATTATCAGTCATCTCTCTCTTATAATATTCCCAGTCTGGTTATTTAAACCATTATCCTTTACTTTTCCAAATATTTTCAGTCAGAAATTGCAAATTATAATAAAATATGCATTAAAATACATTTTTAAGTGTTTTTAATGTATAAAATTTAATAGAAACCTTAACATAAAAGACAATGTTCCCTTTTGTAAATGTAAAAAATTTATACAATATATCGTAGTAAAATATTTAGAAAAATATTTTCAGTGTTTAAATTTATCTAAACAGTAACTGCTATGATACAAAATTGTTAAATATCAACGATGTATACAATCTATTATGCATAATGTAATCGTTGAGTAGATCAGGTATTATTTTTAATGTTATCGATCAGAAAATATAACAATAGATATCCTTATTTATGTAATATTGTTTTCGGCAGAAAACATTGTTTACGGTAATACATTTGACACCATAAACTAAATTTTAAATATTAGGCATTAATAGTTATAAGCAATGGTTTATATACTTATTAAATATTAATAATAATAGAATTTTACAAACATTGCTTTACAATCAATTTTATAATTATTAATATATGATGGACATTTTTTTAAATTACGTCCTTATGTTGCCGCTTTCGAGAATAATAAGTCTTGCAGTCCAATAAAGAAAAAAAGTATCTCCAGGAGTGGAGAGCGTCTTGAAATGTGAAGAAGTGCAGGCTTTATGGAGGGCAGAACATTTCCAAAGATGCTCGCCATCCATGTCAACATGTTCCCTACATAAAATGCAGTCGGGTGAATCCACAAGCCCAATGTGATATAGATGTTTCAGGAGAAAATTATATGATGGACATTGATGTTTATCACACTATACCTTAATTTCAAATATCCTTAAATTTCGGGTTAAATCAACATGATAAAATTTACAATTAATAAAATAATTCAATAAACATGCATAATTACAAAGAACTGTTAAACTTTTCTTAAAAGTGCTTGACATATAAAGGTGAATGTCAATATAAATAACGTGATTTCAGAAACTCAATTGCTTTCAAAATGAGAAAAACAAACGGAGCTTCAAATTTTCACTTTATCAGGAATTCCTTTATCCCTGAATTGTAAGTAGTAATAATAATGTACACAATTATTTTCATTAATTATACATACGAATGATTTCATCAATTCAAAAACATTCAATAACTAACATATTTGCTAATTATTTATTATAAAAAAAGATAGAAAAATACTCATTTTATAGAAATTTCATTTAAAAAAATTTATTTTCTTCGATCTATATCTGAAGAAAAAAGGCTTAATTTAAAGTCATAAAAGTAACACTAAAATCCTGAGTGGAAAAGAATCAGATGCACAAAAGTTATTATTCGTGGCCGTTTTAGCTATAAAAGTATCGCCTGCAGCAAAATACTTATGCAAAACAATTTCATAATATTATTTTCTATATCCTGAAAAGGAGACTTTACTACTTTTTTTCTCTTGGGCTATTCGAAAGGTCATTTATGCAGAAACATGGAATCTATTTTCCAAAACAAATTTCTATTCCGCATTTGATAAACATATAAAGGATATACATAGGAAATTTCAAACCATTGAGAAACAAATTGTTAAATATTTCAATAGCTATTTTTGGTTAAAGTTTGTATTTAAATAGCTTATCATTCAAAGATGCAGATATAGTAAATATATTTTATAAGAAATTGAATATTTATGAAATATGAATAATGTGATTGATTTAGAAATAAAATTACAAGTGATAGGAAAAATTATGATATTTTATCACCTTTTAAATAGCTTATTATAAAATAAATTAAATTTCTAAATATTTGGGACATTTTGAAAATTATATTGCACAAAAATAAATTATTTTTTATATTGGTTGTTTTTGAAATACTTAAGCTTTATTTTATAAATAATATTTTGTGGATAGAATAAAACTTAAATTATAGCTATTGAAATTTTATGTTTTGATGAAATTTACTTTTTTAGGTATTTAGCTTTTAATGTTTGTTTATTAGTTCATTAGAATTTTTACTTATCTGGTGAAATGGGAAAGTAAGTTAAAACTACATAGAATTTGGTTTTAAAAACGAAATATTTTTACTTTATAAAGTTTACAGTATTTCCTTATTTAAAACCAAACAATGAAAATAAAGCATACTTATTAATCTATTAAAATATTTAAACAAATGAAACAAGTGTAAATAATTTTTGCATTCGTTTTTAAACAAGGAAAAACTAATATGTATTATTATGCTGTTTCAAGTGATAAATAAACTTTGAAAAATATTGCATAAATATTATTCTTCAACTAATTAACAATATACTGTAAAATACTCATTCCCTTCGTGCACATATTAAAATCATTAGCATATCATCATTACTTTATGGTAATGAACTGATGATAGAATTTAAATTCTTCATGTGGTAAAGTATTTCAATGATATCATCATTTATAAAGTTATGATATCATTTAAAGCATTAAAGGTAAACTCTTCATAAAACCTACAAACCCTAAATACATTTGAATAAAATATCCAAAAAATACATTAAAATATTTTATTTTTTTAAATGGTATTCCTATATATTTAAACAATATTTTGGTATAAAATTGCATATATTGTTTATATTATAATAATTAATATTGGTTTGATAATGATCACAATAAAATATGATATTGACAACAATGTGCTATACTTGTCAAAGGATTGCTTCCCAAGAAAATATTCTTATAGTATTCGATTAAAAGCAACTTAAGTTATTAATTATCAAGGCTCAAAAGATTAGCTGCTGAAACTAAAATTGATAAATGCTACAAATACTAGAAGTTGTTATGTAAGGATCTAAAACACTGCGCAGAATTTTCATGATAAAATAAGCCAAAAGAATGTATTTCAAATGGAATTTGATATCCTTCAATGAGAGTCTGATCAATATTACTAAACTTTTGAACTCGGTTTAGTTTAATTTTTTAATTATTGAAAGATCTGTTTTATGAATAAAGACATCCAACATAACTGAAACATCCTTTATAACAACTAACAAATAAAGGGCAAATGACAGAACAACAATACGCAACTCATTCATCATTTTTGGTTCAGTCAAGCAAATATTTTATGAAAGATGAATAAACAATATTATCCGCTGAGTGACTATCTTGTCAAGAAGTTTTCATCATCCATATCTCCTGACAGTTTGATGCCAAAGGAATCTCAGATTATTCTATCATTCTTTTATCGATATAAATGCAAGAACTTCTATCGATATAAATACCTGCTTTTCTAATTCTATGAAAGATTTAGACCAAAGTTTATTTAAAATCAATTTGACTTTTCCAAAATTGATTAAATTTCAAATGTGATTAAATTTAAGTGGTTGACGTTTTACTTTATGTTAATTCATTAATTATTTTATATCATATTTATATTTCTTTTAAATTAACTTACTTTATTATAAATGCTAAATTATACAAGAATTTAGTTCCAATAATTTTTGTTGTTGTTGTTGCTGTTGTCGTGTGCCATCTAGACTGAAATTATGGGATGCGCTGCTCCACTTTTCCAACAAAACCATATTTAGGTGTGGAGTCTGACTTCCTCAGTATACACATGCCATTGGTATCCATTCATTGGGTAGACAACCATTTACAATCCATTCATACACAGAAAGGACATAGAGAGTAGAGATAGAGAGAGAAAGTACATCCATACTTGACCCAGAATTCGAATCCAGAACCTCCCTTTCTGCAATCTGACCACGAGACAAGTTAGGCGGCTTCGATAAATTTTAATCTATGAGAAGAGACGAAATTCGAGGTTAATCAAGCCGAACTGGCAGTCGAATGGTTAGCGCTCTTGCCTTCGGTTCAACAGTTCGTGGGTTCAAATCTCACCTTGGGTATGGATGTTTGTAGTGGTTCGGAATCCACTTTAAACCGTAGATCCTGGTCTAATTAGCCCTCGTGTGCAAAAAATGACCGTTGAGTGGCAAAACAAACCAACGGAGACTAAGCAATAGTGTAAATTTTAAATATAACTTTTAAATCAACTACATAAACACGACAAAACATTGATATATTATGAGTAATAGTTTATAAAGAAAAATCTGACTTAACTAATCCAAAGAAGTAAAAGCTTAGAATATTACTAATTTTTCATAAATGAGCATTTAAATACAGGCATTTAGTTAAATTTTAATATAATACTGAGACATAAATAGTTTGATAAACACAAAAAGGGTGATATAATAAATATTTGACATTTATTTTGTTACTTACTTTATTGTAGATTTCTTTATTATAGTCACAGTGGTGCAGATGATTCCTGGATTTTACCTTAATGTTAACGGATTTAGAATATTCGCACTTCACCAAACGCTTCGTAATTTTGAGCTACGGTCAGATGACTAGGTTACATCTGAGATGGCACTCTCATTTCTACATCCACGCCACATCAGTGGAAGTACTTTATACGTCACAGATTAACGTGAACATGCCCCCAATCAACGCAGCTCTAGAAACCCAGTGAAGGAGAATGTAGTCACCCTCCCAATCACTGCCCGCAGTAAATGACGTTTGACTTCGCTGTTTTTAAAGGAAAGCAGTGTTCATCTACTGAGCCACTGAGCTCTTTATTTATTAATAAAAAATTATATTTTCAAAGTCAAGATTTGAAATAAAGTAACTGTAAAAATTTAAAAAAAGGCTTTTTGATATTTGTTTAATTAGTTGCCTTCAATTTTATCAGCTTTTTTGAATAGAAAAAAATCCAGTGAATATTTATTCAAAGAAAATAGGGTATTTATGATACATAAAAATAAATAATCATTATTATACTCAAAATGAAAATTGCAAATGTCTTTAATACCATTAATTTTGCACTAAATGACTTTCAAAATTATTTTTTTACATCATACACTCTAGCATGATGTAAAGAAATGTTTGAGCAAGAAAAATGTGGCAAGCATCCTCTTTTCATAATAATGTTAATTTGATGTATTATGTTAGTAATATCTTCGAAACACACAATCCCATCCAAACTTATGACTATTAGATGAAATCCAATAAAATGATTAAAGAAAACTTGTTCCATTTCATGTAAACCTTTTCTGAAAATTTGATTATTCGATCATTTCTCCAATTTGTTTTTTTTCCAGAGCATACTTATATTTATAAATTACTTATTTATTAGTAATTTTAAATATTTCATAAATAATTATTTATAGAAAAACTATATTCATTTATTCCCTTATTCATTACTAATTATTTTATAAAAAAATATATCTTATAAAAATTTATTAATTATATTTATTATTTTATAAAAAAAAATATTTTCAATTTATTTCATAAAATGTATTATATTTTATAAAAAAAATTATTTATTAAAATTATTAAGAATTTGCGCATAGACCTTTTTTTACTAATTTTAAGAATAATTCTAAAATATTAAAAACATCAACGTAACTCAATCTACTCTATCTCATTATAGAAACAATCAAAGATAAATATTTAAAATTTTAGAAAGTATAAATATTTAAGAAATAATTAAAACTTTTATAAATATAAATAATTTAAAAGATTTAAGTGAGAAAAATAGAAATTCCTCTAATTTGAATTGCAAAATTTCCTCTGTTTGGTGTGTCTTATATTTTGAAAATACTAATTTATATGAAAATTACACAAAGATTTTTATTTTATATTTATTATATACACAAAGATATAAAAACAATTACTGAGAAACATAAAAATAAACTACTTTTGCACTATACTTATTTTTAAACATACATTTTGCGATATCGAAGTACAGAAAGAAATAAAAAATATCCCGCTATTATGAACTCATTGTATTCCAATTTCTTATTAACAAAACATATGTGCAAATACTTAGAATTTCAAACAAGGAAAATGGCATTTAAGCTCCAAAAATTGATGCCAAAGACATCCTTACCTATACATTAGCACAAAAATCCATTACATAATCATCATTCTAAGCATTAGATAATCATCTTGACTAAGCAGCATAAGTGCTTAACAATCAATATTTTTCAATTGTTAAGTACTATATTTTTATTCAGTTATGATAAAAGTACGATATATCAAATGCTATCTTGATCAAATTAGTATTATTCTTAAGAATAATCGCTATTGAACGATTTTAGTGAATCATACCAATAGAAAAGATTCATATTACATAAAAATTATGTGAAAATTCCCTACCAAAATCAATATAGTCTTCAAAATATTGCCTCAATCAGTTCAAAATATTGCCACAATCAGTTCAAAATATTGCCACAATCAGTTCAAAATATTGCCAAAATCAATCAACTGTTCAAAATATTACTAAATATTAAGACTGAATTTCGAGTCCACACTTCAAATTCAGATTTTAAATCTTTCAATATTGTGTCTATAAAACTGTATTTATTTTTGACGTCATTCAATTCAATTTCATCCTCTACAGCTTTAGTATAATTCCTCAACTCAATTAGTAAATATCTGAAATCGGCATCCTAAGCGAAAAATTAAAATAAAGTTGTTTTTTTAATCCAGTATTGAATTTCATATACAATTTTCCACATAATATTTACTTTAATATATAAATCTACTTTACTATAAAATCTACTTTAATATATAAATTTAATATAATATATAATATAATATTATACTTAATATATAACTTTAATATTTCAATAATTTATATATTCTAATATACTTTAATATATAAATTATTGAAATCCTATAATTATATAATTTTTTTCCATTCTCGTATAAGCTTTTTTCAAATAGATCAATTTTCACTGTTGTTTTTTCTTAAAGAGTAATAATGAATGCAATATGTTGTTTTATCACAATAGTTTATGGTGCTGAAAACTTAAGCTTTGATGAGAAAAGTACTCAGTTCATTACTAAATAACAAATGCATAATTTCTGTTGTGAACTGTAAATGTAATATGATAGTATATGGTTTGATACTACCTTCAACACAATCCACCCTCCCTTTTTTCAGATCTGTTCAAATTGACACAAGGGGAAGGAATGGAGTTCATACTTGTCTCTCTATTACTAAACTTCTCCATTTCTTTCATCAAAAGATATGTAAGAAATAAAATTCTTCGTAATGGATATTTCCTTAATTTTTATCTGAATTGAAGTTTTCCCCGTGCTTTTGAACTTTGCAACTAAGTCGTATTAACGAGATCAAACACGATGTTAGTTGCCAAATTCAGTGATTGAACCAGTTATTTTATTTTTTGCAGCATATAATTCAAATAGACTCTGTTTTAATTTTGGAATAATTAAACAAACTAAAAATACTATCTCAATAAAAAAATTAAAATTCCTTGATATTTAATAAGTTTGCTTTCAGGAATTAGCATTATTCATTGAATAAAAAGATATAATTTATGCAACAATACTCAATTATACCTAAGTAATATACGGAAAGTTTTCGAAAGTACTTCAAAAGTAATGCACTATATTATAAATTGAGAATTTTATTACATTTAAATTGTATTCAAATTTTTAATAAGTTTTGCAAAATTTTTCATTGTTTTAATAAAGAGTTATTGTTTACGAAAGAATTGAAAATATTTTGAAAAAATATTACAACAGAAATCAATATTTTTTCAATTCCATAGATTTTTATCGGATTCACCTGAAATATCAGATGCAATAATATCAAACTGCAAACAGATAAATTTCAATATCAGCAAACTTGATGTAGGGAAAATGTTATTAAATTTACTTTGTTCAGTAAATAACATCACACCCAGTAGTGACGCTGGGAGTACGGTTGCGTTAAATTAAATCTTACAGTGACTGTTTCACAAATATTTAAAGCTTGAAAATGTTTAACGATCTTTGTTGAATATTGTAGTAAAATATAACAAACCGAACTGCTTATAAAAAATTAAAACAAATTTTGAATTTTAATTTTATAAAAAACAATTTTACTTCTCAAATATTTTAATTTTATCATAGTTTTTATTATAATGTTTGACGTGATAAAATTTGCATATTAATAAT